>PVJA010022125.1:0-34684 GCA_004027025.1 Myocastor coypus
GGTCCCTGCAGCCGCCTAAGCTTTCCTAAGCAGGAGCTTTAGACCACTGAGCCACCCTGCTGGGCCCCAAAAGTAGCAGTTAATTCTTTTTTTTTTGTCTTTTTGAGACAGAGTCTCACTATGCAGTTCAGGCTGGCCTTGAGCTCACTTTTGTAGCCCAGGCTGGTCTCGAACTCGCACCGATCCTTCTGCCTCAGCCTCCCGAGTGCTGGGATTACAGGCGTGAGCCACCACGCCCGGCAGCAGTTAATTCTTAAAATGTTTACTTAGACCAATTTTACATGCTTATATCTGATAATCTAAGCAACTACATTGAGATCAGCCGTGTGCAATATAACAACAATTACATACCTATTGGTATACACCTATCATGTTATTTGTTTGAATACCTATCTTGTTTTTTGAAATTGTGTGTTATTTCTAATGTCTTATCTACTATTTTTCTATATTCTTTAAAATAAAAAATTAAACTGAAAAAAACAATGATTTCATGCAATCATTAATAAAATTTGACAAAAATGTAAAAAAAAAAAAAAAACTACAGGATGACCCAAATATACAAATTTAGGATCTTTTTCTAAAATAATAAAATTAGTAAGTTAAAAGAGATGACCACACTTTGATGTCCATTGCAGCATTATTGACAACAGCCAAAGCATAGAAACAATTTAAATGCTCATAAATAGGTTCACTGATGAGAAAAAATGGTATACACAATGTAATAGTATTCAGCCTTAAAAGGAAGGATAATTTGTCACATAGTACAACATGGACTAACCTTAAGGAAGTTTAACTCAGGGAAATAAATTGGCCAGCTCTATAAATCCTGTATGATTTAATTTCTTTGAGATAAATGGAGCAGTCAAATTTGTAGATACAGAAAGTAAGCTGCTGGTCGTTAGGATTTGGCATTGGTGGAAAGGGTAAATTGCTGTTCAATGACTATAAAATTTTAGTCATTCAAGATGAAAATGTTCTAGATTTTTTGTACAACATTTGCTTATACTTAACATTATGCAATGTGCACTTAAATGTTTAAGAGAGCACATGGTATGATTTTTTTCACAACAGATGTAAATCAAGCACTGAAAGAGCAGTGAAATACAGCAAAATAAACTAAGAGCAACATACATACACGAAACACATGGCATAGTCATGCACACACACAAATGTATTCTGGATTTCAAAACAGTAATGCTTTTATTTAGGGAGAAGAAGCATTACTTGGAAATTTTGCACAAAATGTTTTCCAGAGATATGGACTGTTGTCAGCAAATCTTGCTTAAACAAAGAAATTTTGTGAAATCTCTTATTGGATGAATGTCAATAGCAACACCATTTCATTTCATTTACAAAATGACAAACATGCTTTATACAATCATTTTATTCATGCTTTATACAATCATTTTATTCTAGTAAGTATAGATACATTTATAATTCTTGTTAGATAAACATTTGTTCATTCTTAAAAGGAAGAAAAATTTATCATGTACGACAACATGGATTAGCTATACTTGTATAAAATAAGGTACTTATTTTTAATTTTCCATGTTTTCAAAATAACAATTTTGAACTTATAAATAAGTATTTTAATTGTGTACCCTATCAATATAATTATAATAATACACAAAACATCAATCTTAAGATTAGAAGTAAAACTTTAAATTCCACCATTTACAGTGTTCTCCATAATCTGTGCAACTATTGAATTATTCCTTCTTTTATCTTCTGTTGAAATGTTTTATGGAGATTAACTCTTAACTTTAAGAATTCAGAGTAAGCAACAGAGAATGAAATAGCTTGGAAGAAATAGAGCTGTGCAAAATCCTAAAGTATTTCTACAGACCCATGACAAAGCAGAACTTCTTAACAGACTTGGTTGAAGTTTTCTGTTCAAATACAAATTTCTTTTAGAAGATATTATTTGAAGGAATTCCTATGACAGCAATGTTTAATACTTGGAAATGAAAGGATAATAAGGTATGTCTATTCAATATCACACAGCAATAAAAACCATTAAGAATTGTATAAAGGAATGTATTTTGTGCATTTTAGTCTTCATCTAATAAATATATACATATATAAATAACTGAATTGTGTACTATCAAATTAATGATAGTATACAATACAATAATTAGTAAACAAAATAATAATTATTTAGTTTTTAAATTTGGATAAAATGCTTCAATTTACCAGCTTTAAATTTATTTATATTTATATTCAGCAATTTTTATGTTATGCTGTAGAAATAATGTGATATCTCTACTTCTGAGCTTCATTTATTTTATAATTTTGAGGAAGATGCACTTGTGTTTGTGTGAGGAAGACACTAAGGACCTGGAAGCAAAATTCTTCTCAGCATTTTTGTTTGTGAATCAAATTGTTTGTATACATAAGTGTGAACCAAGGTAATAGTGTAGCCATATGGAAATGGTTTTCTTTCTAACCTATGGGATCAACAATTTTGTATTTCTCTTTTGTAGATTTCAAATTCGATGTATTCTTAAAAATACACATAGCAACCAGAAATACGTTTCTTATATTTTGAGAAAAACATCTCACTGCATTGAATTCGTATTCTCTCCAGAAATTTCTAGCAATAGGATGGTTCATAACCCTTGAGCCTTGTAAGCCGGGCGTGGTGGCTCACGCCTGTAATCCCAGCACTTGGGAGGCTGAGGCAGGAGGATCAGTGCGAGTTCGAGTCCAGCCTGGGCTACAAAGTGAGCTCAAGGCCAGCCTCAACTGCATAGCGAGACCCTGTCTCAAAAAGGCAAAAAAAAAAAAAAAAAAAAAAAACCCTTGAGCCTTGTAATTCCCTATGTATCTATGTATCTATGTACTTACCTATGTATCTATGTATCTATCTATCTACCTACCTACCTACCTATCCATGATATTTTTGGGGGGAGGTGGGGAAAGGTGTAGGGGGTGTTCACAGTCTCACTACTAGATTAGACTCTTAGACTCACAGTGATCCACCTACTTACAGTCTCCCAAGAGCTCTATCTATAACACTGACATAATTTTTTCACTATCAAGGTTTTTCAGAGAAAGAGAAATTTGCCTATTTTTAAGCATGTTCTATACAGTTGAACACTTCCAAGGACAGAAATTGACCTATTTCACGATGTTTTGGATTTGATTTTTATTTGGAGATAAATGACTCACCGAAAAGGGACAGTACAGCAATATTGATTAAAAACAGATGATGAGAGAGAAAAGATATGAGCTAAACAACTCATACCTTAGTATAAGTAGTTGTGAAACTTGTGAAATGCAGTAATGTTATTTGACAAGAATTACTTTGCTCTACATTTGCAATTGATTACATTAACTTTCAAGCTTTTAAAAATCTTTCAATGTAATTCTAAATATAAATTTAGTAAATATTGAATTTTGGGCTTTAATATTCATCTATCCTGTCTTTCATCTCCTCCCTCACCTAGGGTTTGACATCAAGTTGTCTCTTTCAAAAAAGTTAAGAAATTTAAAGAAATATTGTCTAAATATTTCTCTTAAAGAAAAATGTGGCCCATTTCTTTGAACTATCATATTTAAGCATTCAATTTATTATCCTACATAGACTTTTCCAAGCAAATGTAACAGAACATAAACTAAAAAAAAATTAACTATAGAATGTTAAAGGCTATTCCCAAAGATGATTTTATTTATTTATTTTATTTTTTTTTTCATTTATGTAGTTGGCATAGGGTCTCACTACACAGCTCAGACTCATAGTAACCCTCTTGTTTTCAGTCCCCTCCCCCCACAACTGGGGAATTTCAGGCTTGTGCTACCATGCCTGGGATTCTGTTGTAGAGTCTGAGCACCCCAGGGGATGGGGGCAGCATGGCACTTGCCAAAGCAGATGCTTAGTCCACTGAGCTATCTCACCAGCCAGAAAAGCTGATTTTAAAGTCTTAGTCTTGTGTTTACTTCTTCACAATTAGCAGATAGTTCTTACATTGGCTGTTTCATTATCTTGTGTCAGTTGGCAAAATCAATGACTAGGCTGACTATTGGTCGGGACAGATAATACTGCCGCTATTTTTACATTTGAATAAATAAGCTCAGGCACATAATTTATAAATGGCTTACTTCCAGGTCACTAAGCCATCAACTGCTAGTGGCAGAACTTATTGTTCAGTTCAGATCTTGCATACATGTGTCCAGAACACAGTTTATGATAAAAAATGTTTTGTTTTCATAACATGATACCTTATTTAAGACACTGGTAATTCATCTTTCTGTTAATTCCTTAGAGGATACAAGTCTTTTCTTTAAGTGAATTAACTGAAAACACTTCATAGGGGTAAAACTAAGATTTTATATGGATAAAGAAGATGTTATATCTATATACAATGGAGTATTGTTCTGCATAAAGAGAAGTTATTATAAGAAAATAGAAGCACATTGAGACCAATATGCTAAATGAATTAATTCAGAAACACAAGCTTAAGTACTGCTTGATTTCTCTTACATAAGAAATCCAAATTAAAAACAAAGGGCAAAAAAATAGACAATAAGAAGTAGGGAGTTAGATCTTTCTCAGATACAAAGGTGATCAAGAGCTTAAAGCATTAGGGAGGCAATGGAGGAAAAAGGATTTAAGATATGTTATGTATAGTTACCAACTTCATACATAGAATTTAAACATTAGGTACTGTAATCATGCCCTAATAAAAATTTAACAAAAGTAAAAAATGAAATATGAACAGATGTTTGAATACACTGATGAGATATTTTAATGTGTGCATGAATGAAAACTCTGGTGATTCCAAAATGAGAGAATTAAATCAATTTACCTTGCAAAAGGAAACTTCTCTGGGAATTATTTAAGGTGGTTAAATTACATAGCTTTTCCTCTACAAGCTGTCAACAGTAAAGAGATTAAGACTTCATTTGCAAACTTTATCTTTAATGTAAAATGACAGTAATTGACATATAAAATTGTATTGTACAGTCCACTACGTGACACAGGCAGAAACTTGTGTAGCTTTCAAGCCTGGCCCTTGCATGGATTTGCTTCACTTGTCTGTTACAAGACATAGAATGTTGATTTTTACAATAGTAACTTCTCTTTGAGGTTGCAAAGCACCTGCTTCTTGTGGTACTCTAGAAAACCAACATAAGGACAGGACATATTAGTTTTCTTAAGTACATGTTTGCAGTAATACAATTTACAATCATTTTAGGAAGTGGGTATGTGTACACAACATGGCTTTGTTCTTTTAATGTAATCCCGTTCCTCCACCTCCTTCTCCCCTCCTCTAAATCCCCTTTCCCCATTTTCATTCCTGTGGGTACTATTATTATTATCATACATTGTCCTTTACAACTGACAGAATCACTCACAAAACTTAGTGTTCTACGAATCAGCTGCTTCACTTGAATAATGTGCCCTCCAGTGCAGAAGTATGAAGCCCTGACCCAGATTATCTCCCAGTGCATTATTTTCAGGACAGCAAAATATTCAACAGATGGATGTCATTTTTCAAAATTAGCCTTTCATTGACAATAATCATTCTGTTTTAAGATTGTAAGAATCAGTGGGAAAAATTCATCATGTATTTCCTCATATGAATACTTTATGTATGTGGATCACATAGAAGCCAAAGAACGACTGACAGTTAAAATGTTTTCTACTTTCACACACACGCACACGCGCGTGCACACACACACACACACACACACACACACACACACACACACACGCACACACAAATACAGGTATGCAGTTCCCTGAAGCCCAAGAAAATAATACTGTGTATTCCTCACTGAAAAATGTTAATGTACCCCACCTTTTTTGTCTGCTATGTTAGTCTGAGGAATTTTCATGTCCCTTTTTGGTTTCTTGATATTGTATTTTTAAAGGTATAAAAAATCCTATTTTATAAAGAGCCACCTGCCTCTTTACTTAATACCCTTTGCTAAATTTGAAATGTACGTCGTGCTTACCACTCTGGCTACAAGAATAATTTGATTCACATATTTAATTAAGTATGACAACAAGGCTTTTGTTTTAAATTAAGAGGGCAAAATGAAAGAGTTGCCTTAGAAAAGCCTGGAGCATACTTTGCAAAGCATCTTGGAACAAACAGTTTTAACTAAAGACTTAGGCTATTCCTTTGATGACTTCATTAACAAGTCAAAATCTTCAGACCCAGGAGACCGATGACCGAGAATACTCTAGCACTTAAATATAGGACATATCAAATTAAGACTTTTGATCAAATTATAATAAATATCTCTAATTAAACAGGCTTTGCCTGGGGAATTAAAGGAAAGAGAAAAATAGTGCCTCTGATTATTTTCTGAGCCATCATTTCCACATCCTATGTTGCAGTTAGAATCTTTTACATATAGATATTAATAATTCCATAGTCAATATATCCCTTGTGCATGTACTCACTTTGTTCATGTTCTATTATGTTGCACAAACTCTCATTGATGTTCAAAGCCATAATTAAAACCAGCTCTTCATGGTTTTTCCTTTACTAACTCTTATAATTTGTTGTACGCAAAAGAATAAAAGAGTAGAGCTATTCATGCTGGTTTATTTAATTCTCATTTTGAGAATTCATCTGTATTCACATACAATGGGGAGAAAACAGCAAATACTCACGGGAATAGCATAAAAGCAAACTTATGTTTTTTTAGAAATGCAATATTCATCAAACAAGCAGCAATTGTGTTTCTACTGTATAAATTTTCATTTACAAGAATATTTCCTGTAGAATTATAGTCTCCTAATAAAACAGGAAATGTCAAATTGGTTGACAAATGTTCTCCTATCCCAGCTTTATGGCACTATCTATGCTTAGATTTGAAAGAGATTTTTTTAGCAGGCAGCCGCTTTATACAAATCCTTACGAATTAATCATTGATGCTAAGTCAGGAGCTGAACCTTATTTCAGCAGCACTCAGCTAAGGTAAAGAAGGGGAATGCCATGCAGAAGATGAGGGTGCAAGCGTTTGTTGAAATCTCAGGGCTGAGTTTCTAAAGTTTTCAGGCATTCTCTGTCTCTCTCTGGCCCTCTGGAGGCCAATGAAAAGCCATTATTACTAATGGAAGAATGTGATGTCTATCTGACAGGAATAAAAACCTTATCTACTGTTGTTCTGTTGATACACATATGCTTGTGGTAGCAGTGGGTTTTGTGTCCATTCTCTCCTTTCTTTTTTTTTTTTAATCTTTTTGTGGTACTGGGAATGGAACTCAGAACCCTGCACTCGCCTGATAGGCACTTATGCCACTGAGCTATATTGTCACCCCTGTTTTCTCTTTTCAAAGATGCTTGCAGATTTGCACCTTCTCCAATCTTCTTTAACAAAATTTCACGAGTGCATGTTGGACTCCAGAAAGCCCTCCTAAATACGTGAACCATCCTAAATAGCTACACTCTATACAATAGAGAATAGATACTTTGTTAGCTATCTGATACTCTGTAGTATCTACCTGAGTAGTAAGGAATAAATTGTGAAGAGATTTCAGAATCACTAAGTTTCTGGAATTGAAGTGGTCTCTGCCAACACAATCTTATTTGCTGTGACCCTACATGTTTTAAGTAAGGAATCACAGGGGCATGAAAACTGCTCAGAAATCACATGACCACCAGCGTATTCTTGCTGTGCACATTGTGCTGCTGTCCATCTTGTATTACTCCTTAAAATTAAGAGGACGGTGGTCCAGTGTAATGGGTGTCGTGAGTTTGTCACATCAAGCACAGACCATTTCTCTTGATCAGAGTGAATACTATCCACATCTGTTTCATTGAGTTTCTGTTCAAAGCATCCCCTTGGCTTTCTTATTAAAATATAATTCTAGTTTTATTTCCTTTTTTCATTTTATCTTAATATTTATTTAGCCCTCAACTATGACCCTCAGCCCTTTGTTTATAATTTATTTTGAGACAAACTTTCACTAAGTTCCACAGAACTCCATGACCTCCCAGCCCTCAGGAGGATGGCAGGTCTCTGCAGGGACACAGGGCAGGACAGCCACATTGTCTTCTCTTTAATTCATGTCATAAGCATGGATGATGCTGTCAGAATTAAGCTGCTCTCCTTGCAGTCTCTGATCTTGACAACCCCTTCACCAGCCCAAACAGTACCCAAACCTTAGGGCAGAGCAAAGGGGAAGGCCTACCAGAGTCCTGGCTGCTCAGGCTGCTCACCACTTCAGAGAGAGCTAGTCCCTGAGAAGGGCACAGTGAGGTCTTACCCAGGGGCCTGCAGATATGACCTGGCCTGTAATGGTATCAGGCTGAGATGTCACACTGGAGTAGGGTGGTCCTGATCACATAACCGATGTCCTTATAAGAGAGAGACACGGCAGGTGGGAGTGGTGGTACATGTCTGTAATCTTAGCACTCAGCAGGCTTAAGGCAGGAAATTCTCTGTGAGTCTGAGGCCACCCTAGTCTACATAGTGACTTCACGGCCAGCGTGAACTATATGAGATCCTGTCTACAAAACAACAGGAAACACAGCCACACGGATACAGGGACCTGATGGAAGGTAGGTGACAAGCTGAGGACTGTTACAGTCTGCAGGCACGTTCCAGGAGTCCAGAGGGCAGGAAGGTTCCTGCCTGGTCACAGTTCAATCTCAGACAGGAAAAAAACAGTTCTGCCATATGCCACCAGTGTGATATCACCTGCCTGGAGCAGCTGGGATATATGTGTACTGCTTGTCCCCAGTCAGATTCAGCATCCTGAGAACCCCTTTTACCCAACATACCAAGCACAAAATGTTCAATTTTGTGCATCCCGGAAGAGCACAGCCACCTCTGCTCGGGACATCATGAACCAGAGCTAAATACAATGCCCTTACCTTCTGCTCTGGGTGTCAGTGCTTGTCCTGGAGACAGTCTTGTGTTGTGGACACAGAGCCTGAGGCCATGTGGGGAAGTGTGCAGTTGCACTAGATTTTCAGGGTGACTTCCTGCTGGGGCCTGGGGCCCATGAAGCCCTGCACAAGTGGCTGGTCTTAGAAGAATCCATGGAAGGCAATTCTTGTCCTAAAGCCTACAGGGTCACTGGCTATGAAAGAAGACCAGGGCTGAGTCCAGGAACTGCTGTGTTCTGTAGGGTGGCCTGTACACAAAGAACTTCTTGTCTTCCTTTCAAAGTGTGGCACTGCAGCTAGGATGTCCATGTACACATTTGGGTGACCTCAAATGCTCCAGGGCTGCAGCTTTCAGTGCTACACATATGGACTCTGGACATGTCTGCCTCCTTCACCATGGTTCCCCAGTGCTGCTGGAACTCATCTTCCATGGCTAGCTTAGTCCCTTGCTGCTCCAGGCTGGGTGTTTTGCCTAACCTGTAGAAAAAGTGTTGTATCTAAGAACCTCTGCAGTCCCCAGCCTCTGCTCCTTCCAGTTCTACCTCCACTGCCAGGCATCCCTCCAGGCCTATGCACTTGGACTCTGCCTGTGACTATACTCTGCTCTTCCTAACCCTAACCCTAACCCTAACCCTAACTCTAACCCTAACCCTAGTCCTGGCCCTAACCCTAACCCTAACAGAGGTGTAGGCCAGGCTGTGAGAGTGTCCACAGAGATAGGTGCCCCTCAGCATCAACCTTTGGCCAGAAAACCTGACAGAAGAAGTCCTCTGAGCTCTACTACTGCAAGAAAGGCGAGTTGGCACAGTGACCCACACCTGTAATCTCAGCTACTCAGGAGGTTGAGGTAGGAGGATCGCCATGGGTTCAAGGTCAGCCTGGGCAACACAGTGAGTTCAAGGCTGGTCTGAGGTACATAGCGACAGCGTGTCTTAACAAAACAGAACACAAAGTAAAATAGGCTGGGGGTGAGGCCCAGTGATTCAGTCAAAACTGATGAAATAAAAAAGTGACTTGCAACACTTAACCACCTCTGCCCTTTTCAATACAGAACGGTGGAGGTCTCCACACAGGCTATGGTGACAACCTCTATGCTGCTGACCCCCAGAGGGCAACAATAGCACTCTCTAGTTTTCTTCTGCTTCTCTACTTCGGTTTTCCTTTCAAAACACTTGCCTTTATTCCCATATTCTAGCTCTGCGCTGGCAGTAGTTTTATATTGAAACAATGGATAAACCAGTATAATTTAGATTTTTTAGCAGTGTTCTCTTTCTTACATATCTCAAAATGTTGTGTAAATTATATAATATATAAAGATATTTTCAATGTGCAAATGGATTAATCTATGAGAATTAACAGTATATGAACTTGCATGTTGTAAAAATTCATTTCTACAGAAAATTAATTGCATTCTATCTTTGTGTCTGAGAGGAACTTTGAGGGTAGAGCCCAGTATGAACTTAATGAATACTCTTTTCCATATATTTACATAGGTACTATTATATAAACTGCCAACATATATACATGTGACTATTTTATACACAAAAATGAAAGTTTAAGTATTTTATAATCAGAACTTTATTAAATATAATTGTTAGGAATACAACATCATCAATGATATAATATTAGTTTGATCATATTTAATTTTCAAAACATGTTATTATTTTGTACTATATTTCATTAAAAAAGATGAGATGTGGAGACATTTAGAAGAATTATTACCAGCTGGGTGTGGTGACTCTCACCTTGTAATTCTAGCACTTGAGAGACTGAAGCAGGAGTATTGCTGTGAGTTCAAGGACAGACGGGGCTATAAAATGACTTCAAGGCCAGCTGAACTGCATAGCAAAAACCTTTCTCAAAAAAAAAAAAAAAAGAATTATTATCATATAATGAAACAAGCACTGAAATCCAGTTCTGTCTGACTTGTAAGTCTATAATTGCTGTTAGTAATGCCATTGCATAAGGACTAAGTTATTAAGTAATAGAAAATCTGAGCTTGCCAGTAAGAAGTGAGGAAACTTCTTACACCAACAGAAAGTTTTCCGTTTAAGAAAAGTGCAGGCTATGTTGGCTTTACAGCTGAGTCCTACCAAATATATAAAGAAAAAATGACACCAGTTCTCAAAATATAGTTGAGTATCACTTATCTGAAATATATGGGACTAGAACTGTTACAGATCTTGGACTATTTTCATATTTCAGAATATTTAATATATATGAGATGCCATGGGTTAGGATTCAAGTCTAAACAATAAGTTCACTCCACTTGTGTATCTTATGAATGACATGAAGATTTGTTTCTTCATATGATATAGTCAACATACCTGTGTTTTGATTGTGACATGTCACATGAGGTTAGGTGCAGCATTTTCTACTTGTCCTGTTAAAAAACATTTTTCAGATATTGAAAAATCTCACATTTGGGATTTGGGGGCTAGTGGTTTCCATACATACTGAATAAGAGGCAGTACTTCAAAATAGATTATATAAAGTAGAATTGCCAGGTACCTAAGTCAGACAAGAACTTGCATGGAAAAGAAAACTAGAGGTCAATACCTCTGACTCACATAGATGCAAAAATCACCAACAATATTTCCACTATGCTTCCAAAAGTTAGCTATTACAAACTGTGCTGCTATAAACAAGGGTGTGCATATCTCAGTGTACTCTGAGGCTTCTAATTCTTTAGGGAAGATATCAAGAAGGGGGATATCTGGGACAAATGGAACCCGTAGTTCTAATTTTCTAAGGACTCTCCACACTGATTTCCACAGTAGATACATAACACTTTTATAGATTGCTTTTCTATGATAATCTTTTTATCTCAAATCTAGAGCATGTTGCATATCAATCAAACTGGACTACAAAAAATATATATGTGACTGATATTTTAACCACTTTATATTGAAAAAATGTATAGCAGAGAATTTCAAAATATCAGAGCTCCTAAAATTAAAATCAATTTCAGAGAGCCCTATCAAAGGCTAGGTATAACAAAGTAAAAATATTCTGATTTCACAGATAAAAATTACAGTACTTTTAGAGAGATGGAAATTTTATTCTATTGAATCATGTAAAGAAAACTCTAGTACAGTATTGCTTATATTGCAGGTAAAATATTATTAGTCGTAGTAGCAGTATTACTATTATTGTATTTTAGGGAGGTTCTACAGGGTGTTCAGGGTCTAACTGCTAGATCAGGCTCATAGTGATCCACCTGTTTACAGTCTCCCAAGAGCTGGGATTACAGGCATGTGCCACCATGCCCAGTCTCAATTGCTGTCTCAGCACCCCTCAGGGGCATGGCAGCCCCAGGGATCGAACCTCTAGCCCCTGCCCCTGCTTGCAGGCACTTTAACCCACTGAGCTGTTTTGCTGGCCCTTTATTGCAGGTAAAATAGGGTAGAAGATAATTACAGTTTAGAAAAGGCTGGGACAATAGAAAGTATAGTTTCTTTGGCATAACAAAAGTTGAACAATGTAACAAAGAAAAAGATAGATCTTCTAAGTGATCATTGTAGGGCAGCAATGGAGAAACTTTTGGAACTTTCAGTAACAAACACCCTGCTGTAGCACAGGTACCATAGGTTCCCCACCACTCTCATAGAACAAAGGCAAAATATTGTTATAAGTTGGATTTGGGGCCCCAAAATATATCTCAATTCTAACGCCAAACACCTTTTATTGTGACCTTATTTAGAAATATGGTTTATAGATATAACTGACTTAAGACCAAGTCATAAGGTAGGCCTTTATTCAATACATTCTACTCTACAGAAGTTTTTCCCAGGTATGTAGGAAATGTTCTTTTTTTTCTTTCAATACCAAGAAGATGCCAAATTAGCTGGGGCTGACAAGCATTACATTAAGTACTAGAACTTTCTTCCTCATAAGGTGTCCCTTGCCTTTCAAACAAATGCCCTCCAAATTTATTATGGTTTATGTTCCTGTAACTTGTAGTATCAAAGCTACTTCCTTGAATTATAAATGTGCTGTCAAAATAAATACTTTTTCAGCTTCTAAGACAAGCAAAATATGACAATGCCTAAGCACTGACTTTTCTTCTGAGTGAATACATATGTAATTTCTGATGCAATGGGTTATTTTTCAGGTCACAGTCTGTGAATTTTAATTGTAGTTTCCTAGCTCATTGTTATAACCAGACAGAAGTTTTAAAAATGCAATGAAAACTCACAGATATCATGAGGTAATAATAATAAAAGAAATAGGAAAATTGAGCACATTAAGAATGCCATTTCTCATGGAAGAAGACAGGCGATAGCCAATGGGGCCAAAAATGGGAACTATGTGATACAGGTGAAGGAACACTTAGAGAACTACCACAAATAGGAAGAGGAAAATAAGCATCCTCCTCCAAGGTTTCAGAGAGCATGTGGTCTTGCCTATCCCTTGATTTTGGACATCTGATCCAAAGGAGCATATGAGGATGCAATTATCTTGTTTTAAGACACCACGTTTTTGGTACTTTCTTACAGAACTCTTAGAAAACTAATATGATATTTGATTGAAGAAGAAATCCACACTTATCTTTCCGTAGGCCGTAGGGTATACAAAGTTGATTTGGACTGGAAAGTTGTGTGAAAGTCTCCATTTTCGCTCCATAAATATCTTAATATGGACATGTTCTCATTCTTGACAAAGAATTGAAGTGAGAATGAAAGCTTTTTCACTGGTTTACAAATCTGTAATAACATGATTTTCCTTTGTTCTCAATGATAAATGAAATTTTTCTTACTGCTTTACTTGCTCAAATATTGAAAGACTAAGAGTAAAGAAAAATTGAGCCAAATACAATTTCGTTTGCAGTACCAAGGTTATATGGGGCCATAATCTCAGATATTTGATAATTACTTTAAATTCACATTTTGCTTTAAGGCAAGGGTCATGGCTGCAGCATATCCCCAGCATACAGTCATTTAAAAAATAAACTATGTGATGACTTACTTTTTGTTGTGCAACAAGTTCCAGAAGTTAATGACTTAAATCAGCAGCACATATCTTACATTTGCTGTGTGGCAGGAAGATAAACATGATTTAACTGGATCCTCTGGCGACAAGTATTTTCTCAAAGCAGTAGCCATCGACAAGCTCAGCTGTGAAAGATGTGCTTCATGCTTTATTCATGAGGCTACTGGCGGGATTCAGTTCCACACAAGCCATGGGATCGAAGTACTTGATGCTTTGTGAACTAGTTGTTGGCCAGAGACCTCTCTCAGTTTTTTGACATACACGTCTCTGTTTGAAATACCTCAGAATGTGGGAGTTTGTTTTCTCATTTAGTGAGATGGAGCTAGTGCCAGAAAGAAAAGAGAGTTTCAATAAGATGGAAGATTCAATTCTTTTGTGATGTAATCACACAACTGACATCCTTTCACTTTTGGCATGTTCCAGTAGTACTTATTAGAAGCAAGTTACTAAGTCTAACCACCATTTAAGAAGAAATTATACAAGGGTATAAATACCAAGAAATAAAGATTTTTGAGTGTCAACCCAGAAAATGTCTACTATACTATCATGGATTCCAAAATGCTCAATATGATTAAATGATTATATACCTGAATACATACACAATAAATAAATTAATATTTACAATAAATGAATAATAAGTTACATCTTTTTATGAGCTAAAACACTGTAAATATCCTTGCATTTTCAATTAATAGTAAAGAAATTATAGAAATTATGAGAATAAGTGAGAGTCAATAATAATTGAAAACTATTATTTGGGTGAATTCACACATCAATACCAACAGTTTCAAATGTTTTGTTTGAAGCCATACTTATGGCTTCAGGTTCAGGTTCAGGCACCACATACTAGATTGTAACTTATGTAAGTTTTTAAAAACTTCAGAGTTCATATTTATTCATTTATATAATGAGAATAGCAATACCTGCATATTAGAAATTGAAATCTGATCTTACATACAAGGTGCTTAATCTGCATAAATAGTAGGAATTTTTCTATTTTAGAATAATCATTTGCTTTGCACTGAGTATTTGGAGATGGAATAAAGAAATATTTAGAATAGAATAAGGAGTGTTTCAATGTCAGTGACAATGTAACCACTGATGCCAGGAGTAATGCTGGGCAGATATAGAAGCCTGCTTTCCAAGCAAAGGTATAAAACCTATCAATGATCAAGTACCATTTTCTGCCAATAAGGGTTAACATAAGTATATGCGACAAAGTTCTGGGGTTTGATAGAACATTTAGTTGTAAAGATAAAATTTGGCAGTGATTCCTGACACAGATGTTTTGTCAACCAGGGACTTGTTCTATTGGCATTCATGTGCATATGGTAGTGTTTGACCTATTGGTGAGTTACTTTTTGGTGAGCTGCTTTTTGTCACATGTGATAGTCTATCCTCATGAATCAGAGTAATTCTTCATTCACCTAACTATTCAATCCATTGGTGATTTTCTTTCATTAATAAGGCCTGAAAATAAGGTAAGGTGTAAGTATAGTGAGAGACATTTAAGTGCCAGAAAGGGACTTCTACTCACGTTCTCTTTGAATGTTCTCTTTGTTTTGGTTTTTTCCATGGCTTCATTGGCCCTTGCACACAAGTTATTCAACATAAAAGTAAATATATAGCTTTTGTTATTTGCCAGATATTTTCATAAATAACATACCCATGTCATAGTATTTCTTTTTTTAATTTTAATATTTTTATTGTATAAATTTAACAATGGTAATGTTACATATTTTCATCATCAGATCAGTTTAGATTAATACATACAGGTATAGAAGGTTAATCAAACAATTAAATATTCACACATTCAATCAACATTACTTTTTTTTTCTTTTCCCCTTTCTTATTTTAAAAGTTGACACATTGAATATTGTCCTCACAACAGTTTTACAGAGTACAGTGTGTGAGCATGACCCACCACCCTATTGATGTTGCTAAGAAGAAAAAAAAAGAAAAGAAAAGGAAAGGAAAGAAAAAGAAGAAGAGGAAGAAAGGAAAAGAAAATTCTTCTCTTTGGACTAAGAGGAAGCAGATACATACACAATCAAATGGTCTGCAATTGCAGTGGGCCACCAGTGAAGCTTGTAATATTGGAGGCTATTGATCTAATCCTCCTAAAGCTCATCTCACCAGTCTAACTCTGTGTTTCATGCATTGTAATTAAGCTTTTTTTTTTCTGGTTGATTAAGGGCAAGTCAGTATTTCTAATTTTATGAATCCGTGACTAGATTATGGGGCCTAGAGGAAAGGCACTAAAGGTATATAGTGTACCTAAGGAGAGTCACCTAGAGAGAAAACATTCTCTCATGCTTTGACAGAGAGCAAACTGGTCAAGCAATGGCTGTGACTCATCCAGACAGCTGAGACTGTCAAGAGTTGTACAAAGCACTGCACGTGGCTTCAAAGTTAATCCTGAGGGGATTGGACTGACCTTGGAAGATACAAAAGTTACATATTTTGTTATACAGGTCTTGCTTTACCTTGCTCTTAACCACACAGCAGAAAAGATTAACTACAAGGCATAAAACATAAAGGTAAATTAGTATGCTGAGTGCTGAAAGGCTTAAATCAACAACTTCCAACATTAGCAATTTTACCAGTAACCCACTGAAATTATGGAACATTGAACTATGTATACAACTACTTTCTCTTAGTTTAAAGAGAAGAAATTTTCTGTACCATTAACGATTAGAAAATTTATAACGTCTACACCCTGTGCTCTGTATAACTACTACGAGGACAACAATATACATTGTATCGATTATTACGAATGTACTACTGACATGTTTTGAAACTGTCATATTGCCATTTTTATTAAAAGTAATGAAAAATTAAAAAAATAAAATAATGAAGGGACAGAATGAAATTTTTTTAAAAAAAGATGAGATATCTAAATACGGTTAGATGTTTGAACAAAAGATTTCAGACATGAATATTTCTTTTTTTTTTTTTTTGTCTTTTTGAGACAGGGTCTCGCTATGCAGTTGAGGCTGGCCTTGAGCTCCCTTTTGTAGTCCAAGCTGGTCTCAAACTCAGACCAGTCCTCCTGCCTCAGCCTCCCTAGTGCTGGGATTACAGGCATGCACAACCAGCCCAGCTAAGAATCATGCTGAATTTTTTTGGGGTGTGGCTAGGGATTGAACTCAGGCCCTTACACTTGCTAGGCAGGTGCTTACTCTACTGAGATATTTCCCCAGCCCCTTGAATATTTCTTTCTAATGAAACAAAGATGTTCAAGAAAATATTTGCTTTCTTGAGATGGCTATCAACTTTTTAATTCCTTTCTTTTTATACTCTTGCCTTAAAAGAAAGTATGCAATGTTCAGAATTCTGATGTTCATCTTGAAAGTGAAAAAACAAATCTCATTTGATCAGGATGGCAAACAAAGATGATTTAAGAAAATAGACTCAACACATAGACCATCCCTTAAGGGCTGGGGACATAGCTCAGTAGCATAAGTGCAGAGTCCTGAGTTTGACCCTCCAGTACTAAAAAAAAAAAGATAGAAAATAGACACTTTGATGACATTATTGTGTTTTTATATCATCCTTTCCTATATATTTACAATTAAATTTCCCTTCTATGCTTTGAATGTCTTTCCAAGAAAAACAGAAAAAACTATATTGGTGGTGTACTTTCTGAGTGTTAGAGAACTTTCCAGTCTGCCATAGAGCAATATAAATGGAATGGATGAAATGCATATAGTTTTAGTATCACACATTGCTATCCTTAGTGTCAAAAACCTGTTGGAAATACTTATGACCATTGTCTAAATCATCCTGTGTATAAGTGCATGCTTTTGTCCCTGCCATGTTTCCTAAGTTTTCTGCTTGCTCTCTCTTCATTGTTTAATCCTTAATTTCTTGATTTCCATTTAGCTGTGTTATGTCTTTCCATTTTTATTTCTTCTTTTGAATTTTTACACTAGGGAGACTATGCGATATTTACACAGATAGGTCCGATTTATTTCACTTATGAAGATATCTTCAAGATACATCCACTTATGTATGAAGGCTTCCAGTTTGTCATTCTTTATACCTGAGTAATATTCCATTTCATAAAAACACCACATCTATTATGGAATATTGGATTATACATATAACTATTTTCTCTTCAATGAGAAGAAATATTTGTACTAACAGTGTTGAGCAGAAAATTATCATGTCTGCATCTTGTACTCTGAACAACTACTACGAAGACAATAATATGCATTGTATTAATTACTGTGGCTATCTTACTAATGTGTTTTGAAACTGTCTATTGTTATTTCTTTCTTATTAAAATTAAGAAAATTTTAAAAATAAAAGTAATACACTCAAAGAAAAAGATTAACAGTATCAATAGGAAGGAAAATGAAGAAAGGTAAAGAAAACAAGGAGCAAGGGAAAAAAGTGAAAGAAAAGAGATTTAAGAAAAGAAATGAGGTATATAGTGTGTATATGCCAATTCCCCAAGAGAACTATAAAATGTATATACTATAAGCATGTCCTAATAAAAAACAAATTAATAATAAAAAATCAAAAAGAAAAATGCATATGAAGTTTCAACCATAAATAGAAAGTTAAGCAAGTGGTTTTTTAGATAGAAGTTAGAATCACAGACTTTGTTCAAAATCAGTAAGGAAGAAAGTATTTTATAAGCCATTGTCAAACACTGTAAGATGTGTTAGATTTAGATACAATCAGTAACTGAAAAGTCTGACTCCTGAACACTTTTCGGGCTTCACCTGAAAAAGAACATGTGATATTTACCCTTCTGTGTCTGACTTATTTCTCTTTAATACAGTATCCTCCAATTTCATATTCCCCATGGTAGAATAATATTTCATTGTGCATGCAAATAACACTTTTATCTATTCTCGCATGATGGACACCTAGGTTGACTTGATGTCATATCTATTATGAATACTGCCACAGTAATCGTGGGCATGCAGGCAACTGTGTACCATTACCACTTCCCTTGGCTTTATACTTAGCATTGGAATAGCCTCAGGAACTTCCGTACTGTTATCTTCCATAAGTTGGTAGTTTGGCCATCAAATGATAAATGGATAATGGATAATGAAAACATGGCACAGACACTTAAAATAACATTCAGCCATAAAAAAATGAAATTTTATCATTTATAACAGCATAGAGATCATTGTTAAGTGAGGTAAACCAGAAAGAGAGAGGCAAGCACTGTATGATCTCAGTCATATATGTAATCCAGAAGTTGATCTCACAGAAGCTGAGAGTAGAAGCTGATGGCTTGTGAAGCCCAAGGAAATGAGGAAAAGGTGGAATGTGGAAGTTTTATCAATGTGTACTAAGTCACGGGTAGTACCAAGAAAGTCCAGCCTGATATTATACACTAGAGTGACCACAGGTAATAATAATGAAAAATCCTTTCAAAAGCTTTAAGAAGGGATTTTGATAGTTTGTAACATATAGAATTGGTAAATGTTTGAGAAGACAAATATACTTAACTAGATTTAAACATTGCACAACATAGTTATGTATAGAACACTACATGAAATTCTATCAATATGTCTAACTTTTGTGTTTCCTTTATAATTTTTAATTTTCACACAATGTCTCTGTAAGCTGTACTGATTGGCCTCAAACTTGTAATCTTCATGCCTTAGGCTCCCAAATAGGTGGGATAATTAACATGGCACCACTTAGGTTTTTATGTATTAGTAACAGTAAACTGAAAAATAAAAGATTTTTCCCTCATCTACTCTAATAGAATCAGCCTCAGTGGAGTTTCCTGTACATTTCTACCCAAGGTATTCATAAGAAAACCTCAAAATAAAGGCACATGGGATAGGAGTGTGAATATCTGAAAGAATACAGCCTGGTGAAAGAAAGTGAAATTGAACTGCAAGTACCTCAGAGACTGCAGGGTTTTTGCTATGTATCAAATATATATTGCAGAAATGGAGATTAAACCCAGGACCTTGTACTTGCCAGGCAGGGACTTGTGCCCCTGGGCTATCTCCCCGGTCCCTATGCATCAACTTAGTGTAGGGAGGGAGGATTTGCCCTGTGAAGCCTGGCAGGTAAAGCACTTGTAACTACCTGTAATCAGTTCTGTGTATTCATTTCAACCCTTTTCTCAAGTCCCCAAAGCCCCAAGTGTTCATAAGTTAAAATCATTGAAATGATCTCTACTGAGCATTAGGTGATATCTGCATTTCAACTTTCTTCTTAAATTCATGAGTCAAACTCTTACTAATTCCCTTTTTAACACCTGGATTTTTTTCATTGTTTTTATATTCAGAGATATTTTTTCATTCAGGGGTAGCTGGTCATTTGGACTTTGCTTGTACTTACTTCCTTGATGCTGTGCTTCAGGTACCAGCATTACCTTTCTCTTTTAATATATGGTTCAATACATCTTAAGTTTTTTAGAATTTCTTTTATATATAGTACACATTGATATACCTGTGGGCTTAATACCTGAACTTTTTAAAGCAAAAGAAAGTGAACTCACTAAAGCACACAAAATATTGGAACATACAGTTTTATGCAAAAGAAGTGTAATTAAATAGTATTCTAATCACACCCTAGCTCATTATAATGGTATATAAAGCATATTGGAGGTATTTTACTTAGTTTAAGCATAAAATCATATTACTTTGTTTTTGTATTTATATTTATTGTGGTTTCGATGCATTATTCATTGGTTGTCACCTTGAAGACTGGGAATTATTAATTTTCAGGGCTCACAGTTTCTGCAACTTTCAGCTTACACAATAAAAGTAAGGCTGGAATATAAGCAAGGGCTTTGCATGCATGAGGCCACTTGCTCAATCTTCAATATCACAAAATAAACAAATATAGAGAAAAATATTTTTTAACATTTTTTGTTTGTTTATTTGTTTTTATGGCCGGCTCAGCCTACCCTGAGGGCAGGGCTGGCGCAGCATGTGGTGCTGGGGATCGAACCGGAGTCCCTCCAGCCACCCAAGCTTTCCTAAGCAGGCGCTTTAGAGCACTGAGCCATCCTGCCGAGCCAGAGGAAAATATTTTACAACAGATATAAGAAGCACTGGATGATTGAATTTAATTTGCAAATCACCCTGACAACAAAAATAATTTCAAACATCTTTGAATTTCACTAAATACTAGCTAGACCAACAAGAGATGAGTGTATGATATACAAATGTTTTCCTATGTCTGTCAGCATTTTTGTTTACTGTGTTGTCTCTAAAGTGATGAATGTTTAATAAACCTCAAACTTCCTTTGCAATTCCTAAGATTTGCAAATATACAATGGTGAAAGGAACAAATAAATATTTTAATACTATTATAAAAATAATGAGAATGTTCCTATATGCCAGCAATATGTTTTACCATTGAAATGATATCCACTAGAAATATCTAACATTAGAAATGTCTGTTTGAATTTCTTCTGTATTTATTTATTTGAAGTCTAAATCATTCATTCTAATTTTCCTCAGCCTGCAGTAGTTAACCTTAGAGCTTTTAAATCCATGGAAATCCATGGAAGCCACAGATCCATTCCCAATAATCCCTATGAATTTTCCTGCATGAGTTACATTAATCCTTTTGAAGCAAAGAATCACTTTTTTGTGGAGGCTGTCTAAATGAATAACATCTCTAAAATTTTACAAATGGTACACAAATGGGAGTGGGAAGCCCAGCAAAAAGTAAGGAAACTATGGTTTTTTTTTTTCCCAATAGTTTCCAAAAACTGTCTATATCTTTTTTGTCATTACTACTGAAAAATCACATCTTCACTTTGTTTTAGTAAGTGGCGGACACTCCACGTCCATCTGTAGACGAACTAGCAGAACTTTTGCTTCTTGTTCCCATAACTTTGTGCTTTGCTGGTCTAAAAGTCTTAGTTCCAAAGTGGGAAAGGTGTGCATCCAGAAGCACAACAATGATTCCATTGAACTGGTAGCTAAGATATCCCCCTCGTGATTTTTAGCTCCTCAGGCCTCTGATTAAACAAGCTAAAAAACGAGTTATGATAGTGGCAGGATGACTGATCCAGAAAGTCGAGGGGAATTGGACTATTCCTCCACAATGGAGAAAAAGAACAATATATTTGGATTTCAGGTTACCTTCTAGTATTGCTATTCCCTGTTTCTAACTTCAATGGGAAACTAAAATAACCCAACCTGAACAGGTGGACAAATGTCTTAAAACCTCCAGTAATGAAGGCCTGGCTCACTCCACCAGGAAAATAACAAAGACCTGCTGTGGTCCTCGCTGAAGCTCAGGGAAATACAGAATGGGTAGCAGAAGATGGTAGTTGCAAACACCAAGTACAACCATGTAAAGAAATAAGGACTATGATTAGTACTCTTTTCTTCTACTGTACTGTTATGCTTATTCATATATACACATATATTAATCAACTATATCTTCTTCCTTTGTAACATAATGTTAATGGGCAATATTATTTTTCATATGTTGTCAAACCTACATTATAGTATAATATTTAATTTATGAAATATTAGGAGTAAGCACCACTAAAAGTAATACTATGCCTTCTATCCTGGAGCAGGAACTGTCACACATCTATTTAGATACATGATAGTTACACCATGTTAGACATAACAAAATTGTTATTAGATCTAGAGGTTAGGCGTGGCTTAAGGAAATATATTTGATTGTCAAGTTGACAATATATCTGATTGTTTTAGTTGCTTTTCTTATGGCTTGCTAAGGCAAAATACCCATCATCCAAGGTTAAAGGAGGAAGGTTTATTTTACTCACAGGTTGTAGAGGTTTTAGTTCACAGCTGGCTGGATCCTAGGTAGGGTAGTCTGGCACAAGAACAGTACAGAGGAGAAACGGTTCATGGCACAGAACCACAGAGGGTGGAAGACAGCAAGCAACAAAAGCAGCAAGTAATGGCAGCAGTCCGCTTTCTGTCCCTTATAGTCTATTCAGGATAGACAACCCCCCTTAGGGTGCCTAGCACTCACAGCTAGGGAGGGCCTTCCCATTATCTATTCCCAGAACTAGGCCAAACCAATCAGATAAATAATTTAGTAATCCCACAACCTTGACCCAAGTATGAAACACTTAATCCCAATCTTACGCACTCCAGATCCAGATACCTTTGAAAATGTGTGTGTGTGTGTGTGTGTGTGTGTGTGTGTGTGTGTGTGAAGGCACATTATCTAAGCACCAAACGTTACCATTCTGAAAACTCAGATTTTCACTCCTAATATATTTTAAGTTGTTAGATACCTACTGTGACTTGGCTCACGTGAATTTTCATATTTTCCTTCCATGTACTTGGATAATATTGTATATGATGACTTAAAAGTGAGGCTTGAAGGAAAAATAAGGATGAGTAAACTGTATTAAGAACTTTATTTTTAAATTAATTTCACTGGTATACTTTTGATATACATAAAGATCACATATATCATAGGAATTTATACCTGTACATAATATAGCCTTTTTCTAACTGCAAAAAAGCAAAAGTAATCAGTTTTTATTCCCGTATAACCTAATTGATTCAGTATTTTCTGAGGACTGCAGTTTGTGATTAGAATTTCATTCACTGATTTACCTCCAAAATACAGAAAATATTTGTAATTCTCCTTTTCCTTTATAACCAAATCTTCATATAGGACCACACTGATGACCATAAAGTAAAAGAGTTATTACATTTCAAAATTCATTAGATTAACAGTCTTGTTCTCGGAGGAGAATAACTGTGTAATCTGGCAAACACATATTTCAAGTTAAATTTCTAAAATAATATTCAGCCACAAATATATGTCAAGGGATATGGGAAACACAAACACCTTGGAGAGCAACACAAGCTTGTAGACTATAGATTTTTCCAAACTAAGCTATTTAACAGACTTGTCGAAGGGAAATGATTGTCTTATAAATGGGACATGTTTATCTAATTAAGATTAAAATAAAGCATCTATAATATGTCCAAATGAACCCTGTATTAGGTATTACCCCACCTGAGTAAGAGAAAATAAATCTAGTTATGCTTAAGTTAAAAATGCAGTAATCCTAACAATAAATTCTTTCATTAATATTGCAAATACATGCAAATAGAAAAAATTTTAAATGAAGTTTTTAATCCACTTTCTCAAATTAATACTTTCTTTACACTTTCTAGGTCACTGAGTGACATAATTATTCAATTTTTGGTCAAAGATGATGAATTATAACACTTTCCTTTACATCATGTAATGTACCTATTTACTTTTTAATATATTCATGATTTCATCCACTATTGCCCAAACTAACATTGCTTTTATTATATACCCTCTTATCTATTTTTCCACAATCTACACGTAGTCTTCCTAATTTATTTTCCTCATAAAATTTCAATGTATATTTTAAAACATATATTTTAAAAATATGTTATGTACATCTGAACACATTATTCTTTGTCCAAACCACTTTTATAAAATCCATGAAAGGCTTCCCATTTTTCTTATAATAAAGACCAAAATTCTTTTATTTATTTATTTTAGTACCGGGGTTCCAACTCACAACCTTGCACTTGCCAGGCAGGCACTTGTGCCACAGAGCCATCTCCCCAGCCCCAAGACCAAAATTCTTTTTTTTAATTAATTTTTTTTAACTTTATTCATTTTATGGCTGGCTCAGTCTGCTCTGGGGGTAGTGCTAACACAGCATGTGGTGCCAGGGATCAAACTGTGGCCTGTGCGGTTGCCTAAGTTTGCCTAAGCAGGTACTTTAGGTGGCTGAGCTACCTCATTTGCCCAAGATAAAAATTCTTATCAGAGGCTAAAGTGCTGAAATTGTTACTTCTTATCATTATTCTTCAAAGAGGTCTCCAAACTTCATCTGCAATGACCTTGAGTTTTTGGCAAATCACACACTTATACTTTTCCTGAAATGTTTTCCTGTTTGTATACCCACATTTTGACTTAATTAATATATATTCCTATTTCAGACTTGAGCACAAATATAACATCTTTAAGAAAAAGATCCTTGACATAGTCCTTCTCTAATCAGTTTGAGTGTCACAGTCTGGATCTAATAGGTCAAAATTTAATGGAGGAGAGAGATTATAAGCATATTAGATGAGATAAAAAGTAAGCAAAAGATAAAGCGACCATGAATTTGAAACTTCAGGAATTTGCCACACAAATAGAGCTGGAGTAACATCTAGGGGAGAAATAGTGTTACCAGATGACAGGAGTTGGAACCAGCAAATGTGCACATGAACTACAAGGGTAGAAACTATTCAGTTAACAATAGAGCCAAATTAGTATGCGGAGCTGTGAAAGACTCAAGTCAACAACTTCTGACAATGGCCAGATGTGCTGATAACCCACTACTGTTATGGACTACTGGACTATATTGGGTTATTTTGCTAAATTCAAGTACCTACAGTCTTTAGACCAGCTTCAGGTAGGAAAAGGTCCTTTAAAGACTTCTCCAAATACAGCTTCTCTAACTGCAATGGAACACACATCTCTGACAAAACAAAACCAAAAGGGGGGGATATGTTGGGAGCAGAAGCTAGGAAATTGATCAAATGTGTGTAGGTAGGACTAGGTGCAGTACCAAAAGCAAATAAGCTACCTTACTCCTGAGATAAACATCCTGTGTGGTTAAGGTAAGCTATTAGTCGCTAGGCAACCTAGGGTCATGTGTTACTAACTTTGCAAAAGTATAAATAAGGGATTGTTTTGTTATTATATATATATATATATATATATATATATATATATATATATATATATGTATAAACAAGATAGGATATACAGCTACTTTCTCTTAGTTCATTAAGAAGAAAGTTTTTACTAATATTGTTTAGACAAGATATGTCTGCATCTTGTCCTCTAAATAACTACTATGAAGACAACAATATGTACTGTATTATTTTAACTGCCCTACTAACCAGTTTTGAAACTATTTTGTTGCTATTTTATCCTTTTTTTCTCATTAAAATGAACAAAAAAATTTAAAGATAGAACCAAAGGGAAGAGAGTCACTTCCAAATAGACTTATTGTGACCTGTTTCTGCCTTTGATCTTTCAACCTTCTGATTGAGTCTTTGTTAACCAAGTCTACAAAGAACTCAATTGGCCAAGGAATCTGCATGAGCTTATTTTCAGGATCTTCCTTTATCACACAAAACAGAGTGAGAAAGAGGAGAAAACACAGTTGAAAGCAAACAAGGAAGTAATTCACACACCTAGTTATATAATTCAAAATATTTTCTGATTCCCTCATCTTCTTAAATCTAAACTGTAAATTCCAGAGTGGAGGAATCACAGATCTTTTTGGTATTAGGCCTCTAACACATAGCATGACCCTCAATGCATGTGTTGAAATGAATATGTTCTAAAACAATGTACTCAATCAACTATTGTGATATTTAAAACAATGTTTAACCACTACAGCAAAGTTAATGTGATGGTATGTTTCAGGTACTGTCAGTATTTGAGGACCATGAGCCTTTTTTATTATCATGTGAAAGCATGAACACTTTCACCAGAAAAATACACTTAAACTCACATTTGAAATTGATTTTTTTCAGCTCTTAGGCAGAAGCCGACCTAGGTATTTCTTATATTTCTTTTCTTTTTTATGTATTTGGTTTTTACAGGGTCTCACTACACAGGTCGGACTCATGGTGATCCTCCTGCTTTCAGCCTCCCCAGCGCTCAGATTACAGGCCTGTACCACCATACTTGGACTCTGGCCATTTCAGCCTGCCCTGGCACAGCCTGTGATGTTGGGAATTTGTTCTTACTCTTGCCTAAACTTATATAAACACACACTTTAGTCTGCTGACCTATCTTGCTAGCCCTTTCTTTTGTTTCTAAATAGTAAATGACGTAGCCTTCCCCAGGTTGATGTGGAATTGTTTATGTGTAATTTTGTTTTCAAAATGTTTGGGATTCTCTACTGTCACCTGGTGGTTAGGGACTAGATATTATGAACTTCTCGGAGAGAAAAATTCTCACACATGATATATCTACCATGAATCCTGAGACCTCAAATTAAAATTATAGTGTAGGTGAAAATTACTTATCCCTCAAATTAAAGTGTTTCTACTTCCTTTGATGACAAAGAAATTCACCATGAATACAAGTTGATTTTAAAATGCCTACTGGAAATATGTACAAGTTTCATACTTATAAATGTTTAATTTACATAACAGCTGTCATCGAGGTTTGATAAATTTATATACAATAGAAAAATAAATGCACATTAGAGTGAACAATTATTTGAAATTTTATTCATTACCTATTTCTCCATAGCAAATTATGCCTAAAATATAATCCCTTAAAACTACATACATTTAAGAAGACTTTGGGTCAAGAATCCAAGGGTAGTTTACATTTGTGAGCTGACCATAAGGCCCAGACTCAGGCTCAGATCACAGGCTGCAATAACAGTGTCAGCTAGGGTTGTGAATGAAGGTAAAATTTCCACTGGGGCAGGATCTGCTTTCAAGCCTACATTTATTTTTTGTGTCAAAATGTAGTTCCTGCACTGGACTTTTGGATTTATGGCTTCAGTGTCTTATGGGATGTTGTACAGAGGCTACCTTTAGGTCTTTAGTACACAGGCCTGTTTATGTGATGTCTTGACTTAACAGAGCAAGCAGGACGAAAACCCTGAAGTAGAGACAGAGACAGAGACATAGAGACAGAGACAGATACAGGGACAGGGGCAGAGACAGGGGCAGGGGCAGGGGCAGGGGCAGGGGCAGGGGCATAAGTTATTAGGTTGCCATAAGCTATTAGGTTGATCCCATTCCTAAATGAATAGATCAGACAAAGGCATAAACACCACAAGGCAAGCACACTGTGAGAAATTGAAGAATGTGCTTACTGTAGGGGAGAAACCACAATGGCCACAAGGAAAGCAATGAGTTCCAAAATAGCTTAGTGGTAGAGCACTTGCCTTGTGTGTGGAAGCCCCTGGGTTTCATCCACAGATCCACATTACAGCAAAAAGTATGGTTGTGTTTAAAAACAAATTTTCTAACTATAGGTATATTTCATCTGCTAAACAACTGCTTTTATTATTACTAATTTTGAAATAGGGACTGGAGACATAAGTGCTTGCCTGGTAATTGCAAGGTACTGACTTCATTCCCTGGTACCAGAAAAAAAAAGAAACAAAAGAAAAAGAAAAAACAAATAGTAAATTTCCCCTTAGTCAAAAAACAAAAACTGGAAATACTATCTAAGATTTCTCTCCATTTTCAGTCTGCTAACTCATACTTGCTCTGTATCTTGGCATTCTTTTAATGGTACATTTTAAAAGAAGGGATTATGTTTAACATCTTAAAATAAAATAAACTTAAATGAGTTATTACAGGATAGTTTGACTATCTTACTCCTGGGAGTGATAATATAATTTTGCTTTTGAGAAGACCTTTACAGCTCATTAGCTTATGAATTATGTATCTTTCACACAAAGAAAGCAAATATAATCCTAACACTTTCTGGGTGAGACACCCTATATTTATTTCTCTTAAAACTAACTGGAGAAGCTTTCAGATATTTCATTACCCTTAAAGAATTCAATGGCTCTAGCAAAAGTCAACTTTTTCTTCTCAGCAGGCAAGTAAAAACAGCACTTACTAACGCATAAATCTCCTCTTTAGCTTATATATGCTTAAAAACAAGAAGAAATTTATTTTTTTAAACTTTTGTTTGTTTATTTATTTATTTTTATGGCCGGCTCAGCCTGCCCTGAGGGCAGGGCTGGCACAGCATGTGGTGCTGGGGATCGAACCGTGGTGCCTGCAGGCGCCCAAGCTTTCCTAAGCAGGCGCTTTAGACCACTGAGCCATCCCGCCGGGCCCAAGAAGAAATTTACATTTTCAAAATGATCTTTAATTTTGTACCTCCTCCATAATTAGAACTGCTAAAAAGGGGGGGGGGTGGAGGCTAGTACTTTATTTTATCACACAATTTTTACTTTACCTGGACATAGTTTAAGTTGCCTTATAACAATCTCTGCCTCAATTTGTCCAAAGTAAATTAATCTTTTCCCCCAAACCTGCCCTTCTTTTTAATTGAAAGACAACAGCATTTTTTTTACCGTGTCTCTACTTGCCCTGTTCACCCTCATTGTAATCAATCAGGAAGTTCTGTTAATTAAAACCCTTACATACCTCTTGAATTTGTCAACTTCTCCTTAGTCTAACTGCTAGCATTATAGTTCAGATCACAACCATCTCTCCCAAGAATTTCTGCAGCATTCTTTATTAACACCTCTATCTTGCTTTCCTTTGTCAATGTCTCCACAGCTGCAATACAGATAAGAAGCTGTAGTGCTTTTTCCTGCAATTTTACTTGATTATGTAATTTTCTGATCTGGTAATTTTTCTTTTCGCTTTCTAGCTCTAGTCCTGTCTTTCTGTACCCCCTTGCCATTCCCTGCACCATCTCTAATCTCAATGAATTTTCAAGACACAACATAATCATCTTTTCCTGGGAAGATTTACTTGATATGTTTAGGTTTACTTTTCTGCCCTCAGGATGTGTTTATATTACAAGTGTTTAACTGTTTCCCTTTCAAAGCTAAAGATTCAAGAGGGAATGAGATGAGTATTCTTTTTAACACTCATGTTTGAGTCACTAGCAAATTTCCTGGTTTATAGGTGGTACTTCATAATACTTACTGGATATTTGAAATAGTTTCATTTAACTTTCATAAATATCATTTACAGCTTTAAATGTCTAATCATTGACAGCATGTTGGTTTGCGTTTAAACATTACCACAATTAGTGTTGTTAGGTGAGCATGAAAACAATTCCCTGATATATTTAGCACTTACATGGCAAATTTTATGTGCTAAAATATTTTAAATTTTATTTCCCTTGTCTAACAAGAAAACATAAGTCTTATTTATGTGTTTTGTGTGGGACCTGGGTTCAAACTCATGACGTTACACTTGCCAAGTACCACTTGTGCCACAGAGCTACCTCCCTAGCCCCATGATGTCTTATTATTCCGACTACAGCACACACACACACACACACACAAAAACTGAGGTAAAAGCAGTTAGTTGACCTACCCATGTGACACACTGATAATTTAGAACAAATGCAAAATTTAACTTCTGATTATTCCAGGTCTTACAATAATGCTCAGCTGCTGAACTGTGCTCTTTAGGGAAGAATGTACTTTGGGAAAAATGTACTTTGCAAAACTGTTACATCCTTGAAGACAAATGTTATTTTTGTTTATGAAACATGTAAATATCTTCAATATTGCTTTCTCTAGATGGAAAATAGCAAATTTTAAAGCTGTGCAAGACTAATTAGAAGCTAAAGAAATTACAACTGATCTGAAACACTTTGGTGATCAAAATGGTATTTTAAACAATTTTTCTGAACTCAGGGTAGAGTACTTAGGCTTAAGGGAAACGGATGTTAGAAACCGAATGTCCACAGAAATTTTAAAGGCCTTTTTTTCAGTTAGTATCTGTGGAAAGATTGAGCATGTGTAGAGTGATTGTGCTCTCAACTCAGCTGTAAGGAAAATCAAGCAATTTGACCTATTTTCACAAGGAAACCAATTAAAATCAAGAGGACTGCCAAATGCCAAGATCACGCGGAGCACCTCGGACTCTTGAGAAGGAGGCCTATCACAGGGCACTTACATATCACTCCAAACTACATCTTCAACCAGTCCCTCCTGCAAAGCCTCCCAGGCATGGTGCCCATCACAGGGTTTCCCTCTCCTGTCTTTCTCCTTTATTACGTTTATCTCGGATAAGCTTGGGTTGCGGTAGTAGGCTAGGGGACTTCATGCCTATTTTGTCACTCCTCCAGGTTTATAAATAACTCATCACTCACTGGCATATCCAAACCTTGATAACTTTGGGTTAAGCACCTAGCCTCTTCAGACAACAAAAACTAAAGCCTTTACTTTCTTGGACTCATCAGTACTTTTTAAAGTATGTTAAAGGTATGAAATTTCAAAATGAACAAAGGTTTTAAATAATAAGTTCACCAGGTACTATAGGGCTTTTTTCTTAGTTTTGTGTTTTTACTAATACATGTTTTAGTACATAATGATTTCTTTTATTGTAGGGAGTTGGTACATTTACAAAACATATCTTAATTCTTTTCTCACCCTCTTCCTTTCACCTTCTACCACCCTCCCTCCTCCCTCTCCGCTCCTTTTCCATTTGCAAAAAATCTGTCTCTGAGTTTCCTATTATCTTCTAGTTTGCTCTCTATTTATACTTTGGCTTTCTCAGTTAATATAAACCAAGTAAAGGTTCTATTTTTGTGTTTGAGATCTTAACGACCAAGTCTGCTTCCTCTCACTTACACACACAGATAAGGCTAGAAATATGGATCTCAATATGTGCGCATATGTGGGCGAGATGTAAATATGAATGCATATGTAGATATAGATGAATATAGATGTATGCCACTATGTCTATGTTTATCTTTTGGTGTAAGATAAACAGAAAAATATATATCATTGCACATTTACATATGCTCTTTTATTGTCATTTCTTTGTAAGCTTTTGTTTTTCAGTACTTCGTGTCACTAATGAGATTTCTTCTTTTCCTGAACTATTTTCTGTGTAGAGATAATTGCTTCTTGAATGAAGAGAAACTGACACTTCCCTGAAATAACTGAAAGGACCCTAGGGACAAATTTATAGTTAGAGGCCTTAAGTGTTAAAATACCCTCAAGACTCAAATTGCACCTGCACATTAGATCCCTTGGGAATGGATATGCCTTATCATATTCTTGCTTTCCTTTGCTGCTTATTCTTAACAAATGGCAAAGACTCCTGTATTTCCCCAAAGCAACATCAAGAATATATGCAGAGAAAACATATACTTCCTCTCATATTCATTGTTGAATTAAAGTGAACAACAGGTTGATAACACTAAAAGCAACGCTAAGCACAACGTAAAAATTGCATAATTAGGTACACGTAATTTTAAAATGATGGAAGACTTCCTTAAAGATAATATTAGAATTATATTCTGTAGATGGGTGACAGCATCATGAAGAAGAAAATGCAACAGAAAAAGTCAGATCAATAGTTGGTTACAACAGAAATATTAAATGAAATAGTAAGGTCAGCTATGTTTGACATGGAGGAGACTGTCAGATAGATAAAAGAAAGGAATTCAGCCTAGGTAAGCTCTCCTTTGTCTGCCACTGAAAAGAGACTAGGAAAACATTAAAACAGAAATGTCCATCAAAGAGAAAAAGCAAAAAGGACTTCATTGGTACAAGTTGAATGATATTAAAAAACATATAAAATATAGAACTTGTTACATCTTATCTGGAAGAGATGTAAAATTAAATTTAAAAGAATAGCTGACAGGATTAATAAAACCCATTCAGATAACCCAGTTCTGGGTATGAATGGTACATGCTGTTCCATGTTTGGATGAGGGAGAAGTATCACTTACATAAATTCAAATAGAAAAAACTAAAGAGGTTCTTTCTATATATTAAAAGAGATATAGCATAAGCAAATAGCAGGCTTTACAATGTAATTACTAGAAAGAATGATGTTATTGATAAATGATGGAGATAAGTAGTTACAAAATGTCACAAAAGACTTTAAGTGCAGAAAAACAGAAGTTAGCAAATTCATTTGAAAATAAAAATATTGCAAAAATCCAAGGAGCAAGATATTGAAAAGGCAAATTCAATTAGCACACACCTATAAAATCAGCATTTCAACTGAGGAAGGGTGTTTCACGAACGGAGGCATTAAAAAGAAAAGTAATCAAAATTAATTTACCTTTCCTTAGAGCAAAGTAATAGGATAAAAGTGTTTCTATTTCTCTTTTGGGGGAACAAATACTTTAAGGAAGAAAGATACCCATGTGGAAGCATTTGATACATAATTGTCCTCTGTGCTTTCTATTATGGAGAAAAATATGGAGTGGGGAAAAGGAAGAGGTTTATGGAGACATATATCTGCCTGTCCTAAAATGTTGAAGTTCCTAATCTTATGATTTTATAACATAGGCATTGAAGTTGGGTTGAGAACCTATATAGATAGCAAATGGGCTGGGGAGATAGCTCCATAGTACAAGTGCCTGCCTGGCAAGTGCAAAGTCGTGAATTCGAACCTCGATCCTGCCCCCCCCCCCAAAAAAAGAGATAGCAAAGAGAATGAAGACATGATTTTGTAGAAGTGAGGTCAAATTCACACATTTTTGAATACGATTACAATAGGGATATAATCAAGTGAATTCCAAGTTCAAAATGTTTACTCAGTATGAAAACTTGAATAATGTGTTAACCTCATTTGTCATCATAGAGAAAAACATTTGAGAAAGAAACTGGGGGAAAAACTGGTTAATAAAACCAGATACTAAATAGATTTTCTAATGTAATTTTTTTTTAATCGCTGGCTCAGCCTGCCCTAGGGTGGGTCTGGTACACATGTGATGCCAGGGATTGAACCATGGTCCCTGTGGTTGCCTAAGATTTTCCTAAGCCGGCACTTTAGACCACTGAACCATCTCACCAGTTCCACTAAATAGATTTTCATAAAACAAAATGAAATTTAAAATATTTCCAAAATAACAAAAGGAGTGATTTTTATATTACTTTATGCAATCATTCTATTTTACTGAAAATAAAGTGGTTTATGTGCATGTAGATCCTAACTTACCACGCACAGAGTGACCATGTATCTCTCTTTTCCTAGGAAAGTTTCCGGCTATACTTCTTTCACAAGTTTGCCAAAAATTGCAGCCATGTATTGAATTCTGCACCCTTTCCTCTCCCCATGAACTTCACTATATAACTTAGTTGTATTCCTCTGCACAGTATGAAGCCTAAACTTCCAGCCTTTAATTCTAGTTTTGTAAATAAACTTCCTTAAGAAAAGCCATGAAATAGAGTCAAATGCATTATTGAATATCATAATACTACAAATTGAGAGCTCTTCATAGTGGATGCAAAAATGCAATTTCTACCTGAAATTACATTTAGAGTAAGAGAAGGAATATATGGCAGAACATCCAGCTTGTTCAAAACACTGGCTTTTCATGTCTACTGTTTTACTGGTCACTATGAACAAGCAGTAACTACTCAAAGCAAATAGGATTGGGATAGCAGATGGGAAATACAAATATATTTTGTAAATTAGAAATGTCTCTTGTAATCCAATAAAAGACAGAAATCTGAAATACAAAAAAAAAGAAAAAAAAAAGAAATGTTGCTTGATAAAACTCCTGTTCCATAAGAGGGCTTGACATAAGTTCAAATATGCTATTTTGTTCCTAGTGCCTGGCATGAGCCTATACAAAAGTGGTGCTTAGTAACTTTGTGAAGAATAAATAAATGGATTATTGGAAATCATATAAGAAAAATGGTTATTCACTTATGTATTTATACCATAAATACTTATTGAGAAACTGCTACATGCCATTTCCAGGGCAGGTGCTAGAAGCAAGTTAGTGAGCAAAACAAAAATCCCAGCCCTTGTAAAGCTGATACTCTGACTGCAGAAACTGGAATAACTAAGGTACAAAATGCTCAGAGGTAGCTAAAGGCTGTAGAGAAAACACATCAAAGAAAAGAGATGCATGCAGTAGGCTGGGCATGTCTTGAACTTGAAAGTGGTAGTTAGAAAAATTCTAACCGAAAAGAAAAGGGCATTTGGAGAACTCTTTGAATGATGTGAGGGTGCAAGTCAGCCAGATATTTAAAAATAGACTACTTTTTTGTCAAAATATGGAGATGTACAAAGGTCGTAAGAGCTGTGTTATGGTTTATGTCTAGTTGTCTCCCCAAAGCCTCATGTAGTCACTGGGCAAGGACTTCTATAGATTGAGACTTGACTCATGAGTCACTGGGATTATGTGTTTTAGTACTGATGGGATTA
>PVJA010022126.1:0-34621 GCA_004027025.1 Myocastor coypus
TTTTTTTTTTTTTTTTTTTTTTTTTTCTTTTTCCCTAAATAAGTGTTTAAAATTTGTTCTAATTTCTAAGTTGGGGCCGGGCATGGTGGTGCAGGCCTGTAATCCCAGCACTTGGGAGGTTGAGGCAGGAGGACTGGTGTGAGTTCGAGACCAGAGACTCTGTCTCAAAAAGCAAAAAAAAAAAAAAATTCTAAGTTGGTAGCTATTGCTAGATACATATAAAATCACATTGTTTGAGGTCTTCATATAATTTTAAAATGCACAAGGATATTTATACCAACAAGTTTGAAAACTGCTGATATAGAACATATCTTCACTGTTTGTTTTTTTTGTTTTTACATTTTCACTGTTTCTTGACTGCCTCTTCCAGTAGGACGGAAACTTCTTTAAAACACGGAATTTTGTCGGTTAGCTTTGGTGTATCTCTGTGCCTTGGACATTCTACAGTGCCCTGCTTGTTATCTATTTGTGGTAAGTACATGAAGCTAGAAGAATGAGAAATAAAAACATTCCACTTAGATAATTAGGTGGTTCAAGGTACAGCTGACTATAATTTTGAACAAGTTTAGACATGCTGAATAGTCAGAAGCTTTTTTATTTTTAAAGTAATGAAGTAGTAGGAGAGAGCATGAGTAATTCATATAATCAAGTCTAAAGAAATCTAAACCAATGTTTTGATATCCAAAGGGTATGAGTGTCATGGTTTAAATAAACTATGTATAGTAAGAACAGAGGTGAATGTAGATTAAAAAGGTCTCTGTATACTTCTACCAAAGCATCTGTCACACTATAGTGCTCCACATTGTTTTATGCTATTTGTCCTTCCCTTGCTCAGCAGTGTGCTAAGGTGAAAAATGGAATCTGACCCACATTTTCTTAATTCTCAAAGCCTGACATTTGTCCTGCAAATGATAATCTGTTGCTTGCTCAAATCATTATCATCTCCTGACTACCATTAAAGTCTAACCCCTAACCAGCCATCTCTAATTCCTGTTATCCTTTCTTGGGGGGGCAGGGAATGGAGGTACAAGAAATGCAACTCAGGACATTGCCCTTGGCAGGTAGGCGCTGTACCACTGAGCTATCTCCCTGGTTCTTTTTAAATTATAATTATCCCTTCTAACTTACAACTTATTCATGCTTACCATTTATTGTATGACTCCTGCCACTGGAACTTAAGCTCCACAAAGGTGAGGAGTTTTGTTTTATTAACACATTCCAAGCCTGTAGGATCATGTCAGGCAAATATTTGTTGAATAAGGAATAATTATCCATTGTTTTCATTATTCACTGAAGGATTGCATTTTTATATCTGGAGTCTAAAAGCAGATTAGATTTCCTAAAAAAAAAAAGTATTGTTTTTGTTTCACAGCCTTTTAAAGCTGCCATACATTGGCTCCTTCAAAAGTTCATTAGTAGGGGCCTGGCAGGATGGCTCGGTGGTCTAAAGCACCTGCTTAGGAAAGCTTAGGTGGCTGTAGGGACCGCGGTTCGATCCCTGGCACCACATGCTGCGCCAGCCCTGCCCTCAGGGCAGGCTGAGCCAGCCATAAACATAAATAAATAAACAAGCAAAAGTTCTGAAACAAGAAAAAAAATAAAAATTAAAAAAAAAAAAGTTCATTAGTAGTATTAGCTAAAGTCTCCAAAACTGTTAAAACAAGCGAATATTTACAAAGTGCTTTTTCCCCCACAACCACCTGAGACTACACTGCAAATCTCCATAGTGTTTGTACTGCATTGCATAAATGGACACAGAGTCAGTCAAAGAAGTCAATGGAAACCATATATAGCTTAGCGGATACTTTTCAGTTAATTTTATAATTGCAATGCTTCTACATCAAATTATGCCCAGTGAATGAAAACCTTAAACAAACTGTTATTTACATATCTAGTAATTTCAGCTCCTGTAGAAAATGTTTTCTAAAGATGTTAGAAAGGTTTTAGAGAAGACTCAATTTTGGAGGCCCACTATTCTTTGAACTTGACAAGAATCAAGATTTTAAGACTGGGGAAGGCAGAAACAGTTAGGAGTAGATGGTTTTAGAGAGTTCACACAGGTATTAACAAGGAAAGTGCTTTTACAGAGCAGAGAATAAAAAAAAGGGTTGGGGGAGAGGCGAGAAACTTAAAAGAGTTACATAAAGTGTGAAGCTAAGTAAGAAGTGATAAAGTAGGGGACAGGGAGGAGACAGAATCCAAGCACACAGTGCCTTGGATATAAAAGGAATATCAAATTTGTTTAACTAGAGACATGGAAGTGGTTGGTGTTCCACAAAACAGAACACCAGAGAAAAAACAGAATAAAAGAGACAAAATGCCAAAAGTTTTATTTTGGGGTTGAAGTGTCCAATTTAATTAGTCCAGATATTTGGGTAAGCTTGACCTTTTCAAAGCTTTATTTTTATAAATTTTACCGAATTAATTAACAAGGAATACTCAGGTATACGTTACCAAAAACTATCCCCTTCTTAGGAAAAATTACACGACAGAATCTATCAGTAGTGTACTCTGGTGAAGGGGGAGATCAAATGCTAAAGCCATAGTTCAGTTCATAAGGACAAACATAGACCTGCAAAAGTAATTTCCATTAAATACCAAGGATAGGGTTCTTCAAGAAGGAAGAATGAAGGCATACAATCGAGTTAATCAAAAAAACAGGAAAAAAGCCGGGCATGGTGGTGTACACCTGTAATCCCAGCACTTGGGAGGCTGAGGCAGGAGGATCGGTGTGAGTTCGAGACCAGCCTGGGATACCAAAAAGCGAGCTCAAGGCCAGTCTGAACTGCATAGCGAAACCCTGTCTCAAAAGGACAAAAAAAAAAAAAAAAAAGGAAAAATATTACTGCTTATTAGAAAGTTTAGGAGGAAACAAAAACAATACAAATAATATACATTTCAAAGAACAAAGAGCATTTGCTACTTAATTTCTTTTTTTTTGTCTCTGAGGTAAGCAAAGCTGAAACAGATGTGGCGTAACAATGTGATCAAACCACATCTAAGAAATTATAATGAGTGATTCACATTAAGTGAGAGATGCTTAAGATTTTTCCAAATAGATGTTATTTATACACTGGGGTTCCAGAAGCCCCTTAGACCAAAGCACACGTGGGGAGGGGGAGGGCCATGGCACAGCATCCAATTTTTTTTTCTTTTGCTACAGTTCTGGGGAACAAACTTAGGACTTTGCATATGCTAGGCAGGTGCTCAACCACTGAGATACAGATCCAGCCCTCCAATATTTTCTTCAGGGAAAAATGGAATGAAGGCATTTCACTTTGATCTCCAGAGTCTCTCTCCAAAGAATTATGCTTAGGTCACAGAGACAGCAGTACTCTACTTCCTTATCTATATTTAGCTGTAAACTAATAAAATATCTTTTTCTTTCAAAAAGAGTGTATTCCCAGAACTGGGCTGCAATATAAGCTTAGACAGAATTCTAGTATGTCTCACAAGCTTTAACTTCTTCTTGCAAAACACATCTAGATGCTGTGAAATGTCACTAACTCCACATTCATTATATTGACACTAAGCTACTATACTTGCACCAATACAGGTGCTCTTATGCTCTTGGGCTTCTTAGAGTAAAACTTCCTCTGCACATGAATGCATGTGAGAAAATTTACAGATGTGTTTCCCTCAAAAGCCTGAAAATACTCCCTTAGTTGACACAGGAGAACATGGCATCAGAACAGGAATAAAATGACACAGGTCCATGTCTGACTCCTGGTCCTTTAAAACCACACAGTGAACATTCCCAGGCTTTCATCTGGCCAGGTATCTCAGCTCCCTGCATCTCAGCAACAGGCAGATCTGCTTATGTTGGGCCTCTCACCACCATTCACACCCATCTCCCCTCACCTGCATCATAGTTCAAAGTTCACTTGTCTCAGTTGGCCTCTGTCTCATGGCAGGCTTCAACCTTGATACACATTAGAGAAATTGCGACAACCCAACACACCAAACACCATGAAAACATAGATAACACTATCCCAACAGGAAGCATGCTCTTCTGCTCGAGAGAGAGAGAAGAGCGATGAAGTTAGAGCTTGCACAGTTACCCTTTAGACTTAGGGCTGTTGTCTATATGTTTATTTTTGAAAGAAATAAAATGCATGCATAAATATTACATCTCAAAGGCGAGGTATCCATTAAGGATTTTATACTATGTGGTAAGAACATATACCTTACTGTGTCATATCTATACATTCTACTTTCATACATATTTTCAGGTATACAATACTATACGGCAAAATAAATCATCTTCTTCTGTTCATGCTAATAGCTACCAAGCAATATGTTCCAAACTAATAGAATTACTTAATATATATCAGCAAATTCTCAGAAAATGGAATTTCCTTTCTAAGACAATAAAAAAAAAAAAAAAAAAAAAAAAAAAAAAAAAAAAAAAAAAAAAAAAAAAAAAAAAAAAAAAAAGATAACTGTTCCAATAACAACAACAACCAGGAAATGACCAGGTCACCAAACAAGAAACACTCTGAAATATGTTTTTGAGAAACACAATGTACTGGCATACTTTCAAAATTATAATATTAAGTGCCAACGAGAGGTATAATGAGAGAGGAGTGTAAAGCAATGGCTGTCCTAAAAGTAATTAAGGATGACTGCTTCTGTTGTATTAAAAACATCTAAACTGTTTGTTCTGATAAATTCTTTTATACATATTTATCCTAAACATCTAAACTGTTTGTTCTGATAAATTCTTTTATACATATTTATCCTAAGTTAAGCAAAGACTTTATTAAAGATTATGTACAAGGATATCAACACAGAATGATTTAAAATAGAGGAAAACTGCTGATCAAACATGATTATTCACAAAACAGAATGCTATATACCCATTAAAAGTCATTTTCTTTCTGAACATTTAGTATGATGGATAAAATAATCATGGCATAGTATTTATTTATTTATTTATTTATTTATTTATTTATTTGGGTCTTTTTGAGACAGGGTCTTGTTATACAGTTCAGGCTGACCTTGAGCTCACTTTTTGTAGCCCAGGCTAGTCTCAAATTCACAATGATTTTCCTGCCTCAGCCTCCCAAGTGCTGGGATTACAGACATGCACCACCAAACCTGGCTAAGGCATAACATTTAAAACTGAAAATCTGGCTAAGATTTTTACACAGAATGATTCCTCTCTATAAAATACACACATATAAACAACTAAAGCATCAGAACCTAAAAAATATTATTAACAAGTACCCTCAGATGGTAAAATTTGGAGGGATTATTAGTATCATCTTTGTATTTTCAGAATTCTACAATAAGAATGTACTCATTTTATTACTTAGAAATGATGGGAAAATGGAGAGATAAAAGTAAATTATTAACAAAATTAAAACTATTCTCTGATCCTAGCTGCTGACTAAACAAAACAGTCCTTAATTGCAAACTTGGAAATTTGAACAGAAAACAAAGGATGAGGAAATTACACTAGCGAGATCAAACCCCCGATACAATAAATTCCCAATACACAAATCCAGCAGCATTTCCCCACTTAACATTCCCCAGAATTATAGCATCTAGTTACATTAATATACAGCTCATTTATTTCCTTTACACAAAATTTGTAAACTATTTTTTGTTTGGAGAAAGAGTATCACAAGTCAAAAAAATAAATAAATAAAGCTGCAAGGGAAATTTTTGCCTAGTCAATACAAGATAATACCATCTATTTTTTAATGATAATGCTGAGATGATTATTTCAAAAGCAAAAGACATTTAGCCCTATAATCATGTTTTAGACTAATAATGTACGGTGTAATCTAAAAGATTAATGATGCAGATCCTCTCTGCTGAGCTGATGGATGCTAATGTAATGGGGACAGTATTTCTTTCCATACTTGATTGATATAACTTTCCTGAATTAAAAACTTGCATTCATTGCCGGGCGTGGTGGCTCACGCCTGTAATCCCAGCACTTGGAAGGCTGAGGCAGGAGGATCGTTGTGAGTTCGAGACCAGCCTGGGCTACAAAAGTGAGCTCAAGGCCAGCCTGAACTGCATAGTGAGACCCTGTCTCAAAAAAAAGACAAAAAAAAAAAAAAAACTTGCATTCACCATAATACCAACCACTGGATTATTTTCAATACATCTGTATTTCAATAAAGGAGCAAGCTCTAATGGACTGTTTTTTAAAAGATGGTTATTATATCAACCACAAATAATGTCCATTAAAATGTAGTTCCTGGCCAACTGTGGTGGTACACACCTGTAATCCTACCACTTGGGAGGCTGAAGTAGGGGAATCACTGAGTTTAGGGCCAGCCTGAACTATATAACAAACTGTTATGTGAAAAAGAAAGAAAGGAGAGGGCTGGCCAAATAGCTCAGCAGATTAAAGGGCCTGCAAGCAGGCACAGGAGCTGGGGGTTTGATCCCCCAGGCCTGCTGTGCTGGTCCCACCCCTAGGGCATGCTGTTATGGCAATTAAGACTGGGCCTGGTGGCAAGCAGCACCTGTAATCCCAGCTCTTGGGAGGCTGTAAACAGGCAGATCTTTATGACCCTGAACATCCTGTAGACCCTTCCCTAAAATACAAAAAAAAAAAAAAAAAAAAAGAAAGAAAGACAGAGTGAGAGAGACAGAGACTTAGTCCCTGCAAGTTCTTTCAATTTAAATAACATGGCAATGCATAATTACATTGGGATACACATATATCACATTTTAATCATTTTTACTATTTCTTCACCTACCTGTCCTCCCCTTATCACCCATCCCAGATCTCCTTTTTAATGCTTAGAAACGTACTATCAGCTAGGCCTGACAGTAAACACCTGTAATTCTAGTACTCATGGAGCTGAAGCAGGAAAAGCAAAAATAGAGTCCAACCTAGGCAACTTAGTGACTTACAAAGATCCTGTCTCAAAATAAAATGAAAAGGGATAGGTCACTGTGAAGGCATTGAGTTCAATCTCTTAAAGAGGAAAAAAAGTTCATTGTTTTGTTGCAGGAAATTTGTATTATTCTAAAGTATGCACAAATAAATTTATAAACAAATTATGTATATAAAATTATTTTGGAGACTATACTTTTTAAAGGATGACCTACATAAAGTCTCCGATAGAAAAGGATTACATAATGAAGAACTACTAATCACATACATAACCCTCATCTTCTCTAAAAATTTTTTACTCACCAGCTATGATTAAAGCAAGAGGATTCTGCTATATAGACTAGGTCACAGGAAGAGGCTAAGCTCACGGCCAGTCTCCCTTCTCTATATAAGTTTAGAGTTAAGTGTGTCCAATGTAGTAGGTTGTTAAGAGAATAAACTGGAATAAGATACAAAAACAGTGGATCCAGACCCATGTTGTCAAAGGTTAAAGCATATCAGAATCACTAGAGAGGGTGCATTCCCAGTTTCTGAGACAGCAAGAGGAGGGAGAGCAAAAATTTGCATAGGAGGCAGGAGGGTCACAAGTCCAGTGCAACTCTACAAACAGAAGTAAAACTATCTACAAACTCTATAAAACTCTACAAAACTCTACAAACAGAAGTAAAACACTGGAAGATATGTAAATTGTTTCCATTGCCTGCTAAACAGTGCCTGGTTCACAGCAGACATTCAGCAGCATACACAGCTACAGCCACTGGCACCACTGCTTCTACTATTTCAACTAATAATGGAATGTGCAGAACATTAACATCACTATTTTAAATTTTCACCAAATGACACTGTTATTCTAAGTTCTTTATATTTTACATTAATTCTTTTGCTAATAAAATAATGCAGCTTCATTATAAGCCAGGAGACAAGTCTCTTCAGTAACTTCTGTCAACAGCTAAGAGAATGGCCTTGAAGTAAACAACAGTACTTAATGTCTAACTCTACCTCATAGAACCTATTTCATGAAGTTATGAGTAATTTGTGAGAACTACATGACTTAACAAAAGTAAAATGCTCAACAGTTCCTAGCATAAAACAAACATTTAATAAATATTTGCTATAATTATACCAAATATACCACTAGTAACATTATGAACCATTGCATATACTAAATAGGATAGGTATAATTTTATTTAAAACTCAAGCCAGGCGTGGTGGTGCACGCCTGTAATCCCAACACTCGGGAGGCTGAGGCAGGAGGATTGGTGCAAGTTTAAGACCAGCCTGGGCTACAAAAGTGAGCTCAAGGCCAGACTCAACTGCATAGCGAGACCCTGTCTCAAAAAGACAAAAAAAAAAAAACCTCAAATAACGAGGCCAAGCATGGTAGTGCACACTTGTAATCCCAGAATTCAGGAGGCTGAGGCAGGAGGATCATTGCAAGTTTGAGACCAGGCTGGGCTAAGCTCAAGGCCAGCCTGAATTGCACAGTGAGATCATATCTCAAAACAACCAAAAAAAAAAGTCAAGTAACTGAATGTTTTCAATTATTGATGTAAACTCTATAGGCTATCTTGTCTCCTTTTAGGGTGCACTAATATGAACTGTTGGTATAAGACTACTTCTGATCTACAAAAACAGTAATTTCAGGCCTGGAATATAACTCAGTGGTACATTTGCCTCATATGTTTAAGGCCCTAGGTTCTCTTCCTATCTCCATAAAACAAACAAATAAAAACAGTAATTTCAATAAAACTTGCAATAGGGCCAACCAGATAGCTCACTAGACTATAGATCCTGCTTAGGAGGGTGCAGGAACCAAGGTTTGGTCTCTGGCCTGTGGTTCCTGTCCCCACCCCCAGCTGTGCTGAGATGGTGACTAAAACTGGGCATGGTGGAACATGCTTGTCATCCCAGCACACCTTGTACTAAATACATAAAAACCCCAGCATCAGGGCCAGGGAGATAGCTCCATGGCACAAGTGCCTGCCTGGCAAGTGCAAGGTTGTGAGTTTGAACCCCAGTCCTAAAAAAAAAAAAAAAAAAAAAAAAAAAAGCTTAGAAAATATAAATGAAATAATCTCATATGGTTGAAACTAATAGCTTTTGTTGTAACCTACTTGGTAGTTCCATCTACAAAGGTTAATCCTTAATTCTCCTCTCATTTTGACCTCTCTCCATGGCTTTAATTTAAGATTGAAAATTCAATGGTTTCAATTACCCTATACACATACTGTGTTTGGCCATATTAAATCTGAAGATTTAACATACACCTACTCAACCCCATGGCAAAAAAAAAAAAAAAAAAAAAATTAAATCTGGAGGCACCCCTTGAAAAAAGTGGACATACACTGGGCATGGTGGCACATATCTGTAATCCCCATACTCAGGGAACTGAGGTAAAAGAATTGCTGTGAGTTCAAGGCCAAAAAAAGGGAAAATAGGCAATCTGACAACACTAAGCAAGTATGACCAAAAGCCTATGCCTAGAATGAAACAATAGCTTCCCCTTTGACTGGGATACTACCAGCCCTCAAATTTCAAGTCTGTATCTGGCTTTGGGTCCAGCTTTGCCCTTCACCAATTTACGTATCAGCCTAGCCTTTGGGCAGGCAGATTTTTCTACCTCTAGTTCCACTAAAGGTGCTGACAACAAACCTCCATTTGCAGCTCGGATTCAATTACCTCTACCTCTGGACACTCCACACTATTTTACTTCCATTTCCAAGCAATCACCATTTCACTTGCCTTCCTTATCACCACACTTTACTCCCTTTGGGCCCCACCAACCATCACAAACTGTCTCACCACAGACGATGGACTGACTGCCTGTTCTCCCAGCCAGAGGCAAGGCCCTCCTTACCTGTGACTTAGGTTTTTTGCTTTGTCCTAGACACAGACCCAAAAGTTTTCCCAAAATATTTCTCTTGCATTAACAACTTCTAGGGCTGGCCAGATAACTCAGTGGATTAGAGTACTTCCTTAGGCAGACACAGGGACTGGGACACTGGGAGGGTTTGAGTTCCGGTGTGCCGCCACACTCAGATGGCGATTGAGACTGGGTGTGGTGGTGCCAGTCTATAATCCTAGCACTTAGGAGGCTGAAAAACAGAAGGATCACTACAAGTTTGAACTGTGTAGTGAGATCCTGTAGACCCTCTTCTAAATACATTAAAAAACACTTGTATTTACTGAACTGCCATCAACAACATAAAAGCATGCATAATACTACTTTTCTTGTCCTAAGGGGGCGGGGCAAATCCCTAGGAAACTCCCTTGCTGTTACTTTCCCCTTTAGCTACTGTTAAAAATTCTAATCTTCTCTTTACAGCAGAAGCTAAAGGCACCATCTCCATCTCCATTCCTAAAGTCACTCTTCTCAAGGCTATCAATGAACTCACATTTTTTATTTCTCTCTCTCTCTCTCTCTCTCTCTCTCTCTGTTTGGAGTACTAAGGATCAAACTTGAAACCTTACACCTGCCAGGCAGGGGCTCATGCTGCTGAGTTATCTCCCTGGCTCCTTTTATTCTTTTTGGAGCCAGGGTCCTGAAATGTTGCTCAGGCTGGTCTTGAACTCCCATTACTCTCCTGTCTCAGCCTCCCAAGTGCTGGGCTTACAGGCGCCACCATCACGCTCAGCTGAACTCATTAAATCCTGTCCTCATTTCACACAGTCTGCCCACAGCACTGACACTGCTGCTGACCCAGAGAACCACGTTCATTTGTTCTCTTTCTTCTGGTTGTCTCTTTTCAGTTTCTTTTGCTGGTTCTGCTTTATCTCATCCCCTCTGAGTAAATGTTCAAGTGTACACAGACCTCTTCTTTCTATACCTGTTTCCAAATTTTCACAGCTATAAATACCATCTGTATGCCAATGGTGCCTCATATTTACCTCTCTGGCCCAAATGTTCCCCAGAACTCCACACTCCAGATCCCCATGTGACTTCTCCATTGGGCTGCCTGGTGGACAACTGAAGCTTGAGGAATGAGCACATCCACAGTGGGCAGCATGACTCGCAGCCCACACTCCTTCTCTCATCTTCCACCTCAGTTTATGGCAACTGCATTCTTGTTACTCAGAGTAAACCAAAAATCTTGCTGCCAACCTCGATTTTTCTTCCTGTTATATGCTGCCGCTCAGCCTTCAGAATAAATATGCCACACAACAGAACATTACTTAGCTATATAAATGGAAATACTGATACATGCAATGCATGGATGAGTCTTAAAACCATCATCCTAGCTAAAATAAAGCTAATGAAAGAAAATACATTCTTTGATTGTATTGTATGATTAAATCTGTATGAAGTTCCTCAAATGAAAATTGTACTCTAGAGTGATAGCAGATCAGTGGTTGCCTGGGGCAAAGGATTGGGAGTGGGAACTGACTGAAATGGACTTAAAAGAATCTTTTGGAGTGGTGGAAATATTCTATATCCTAATTGTGGTGCCAGTTACCAGTAAAATTGTCAACACTCAGTGAACTGCATAATGTATATATTTTGGTTTACATTATATTTCACTGTTGATTAGACATACGCACACAATCGGACCAGTTTTCACAACTGCCCTAACCATGCAGCTGCCATATGGGAAGCACTACTCTCTCTTTTAGTTTTCAATAGCCTGCTAGTTTCCCTTCTTTGCCCCTCTGTGTTTTATTCATCTGTAGCCAGAATGGCTCTTAAAACATGAAACATATTATTCAACTCTTCTCGACAAAGCTCTCTACTGTCCTTCCCTCTCAGTAAAATGTAACATCCTTATTAGAAAGACTTCTTGTAACTTGGTCCCTGTTGCCTTGTCGACCTCATCTCCCACAGTTCTCCCCATCCTGAGCTGCAATCTCACCAGAAGTGATCTCCTTGCTGCTCTTCAAGCATGACAGAGCACTGTTTCGTATTTATTTCCCCTGCCTGGAGAGGCACACTTGTCCATTCATTAACACAGCTGTAGCTATACAGCTTGGGCCTTTTTCACTTCTTCAGTTCTTTCACGAAAAGGCACCAGCTATCTAGTGAGTCTTTTTCTGGCCACTTTAACATTTATAAACACACACACTCTTTCCCCTATACCCTTCAGTGCAAGGCCCACCAACACCAACTCCCTGAAAAAAAAACATTGATTGTAGATTTTGAAGATGCATCACCTGCTTTAAAAATTTCAGGTATATTAGGCTGGGTGGGTAGATGCACACCCATAACCCCAGTTATGGCCATTACCTACAACTATAATCCAGCCTGGCCATTTCCCTGAGACCCAATCTTAAAATAAAAAAATAACAAAGGCTGAAGCCAGGTGTGGTGATGCAAGCCTGTAATCCCAGCACTTGGGAGGCTGAGGTAGAGGATCACCATGAGTTTAGAGGTGATTGGTAAGTTCGAAGCCAGCCTGAACTGCACAACAAAATCTTGTCTCAGAGGGAGAGAGGGAGGGAGGGAGGGAGGGAGGGAGGGAGGGAGGGAGGGATGGGAGATGTAGCTCAGTAGTGGAGGGAGGGGACGGAGGGAGCGAGGAATGGGAGATGTAGCTCAGTAGTGGAGGGAGGGGACGGAGGGAGGGAGGAATGGGAGATGTAGCTCAGTAGTGGAGTGCCTTGAGTTTAATCCACAATACTAGACTGAGGAAGTATCTCAGTGGTAGAGCCCATGCCTCAAAGAACCTGGATTAAATTCCCAGTACCACAGAATGACTCATTAATTTAAAAAATTTTTTAACACATTGAAGCATACGTTAATGTCCATCAACTAAAATCTGCTTTCTAGTCTCATTAAGAATTTAAGATTTATGAGACACTCCAAATGTTTTAAAGCAAACTTGCAGTTATTTTCTGAACAAGGATCAGTAAATGTGAAATAACTCCCACTAGTGCAAAGAGGAGTAAACACAGTATTATAGAGCTCTTTGCAGAAGTCAGATCTCGTGGTGCCTAAACTCTGGTAACTACTACAACAGAAATCATAAGACCATCTTGTACACCTGTAATCTCAGCACTCAGGAGACTGAAGCAAGATCATTGCAAGTTCGAGATCTACCTAGGCTACAAAGTGAGCTCAGGGCCAGCCTGAACTGCATAGTGAGACCTTGTCTTAAAGAGATTAAAAAAAAATTACGAGACCACCTCAGAATTAAAATTTCATTTTAAAAAATACATTAACTATTATTTATCCTTGTTTAAATAATTCATTAAAACAACGTCATGTTATAAGAAAGTCATATAAATGTGGGAATATTAAAGGGGAGATCAGTTTAACATAAATATTTCAAAAATAAACCTGAAGGTGTAGATACCTTTGCCCTTAATCTAAATCTCTATTCCTTTAAAAAAGCAAACAGCACAGCTTCTGGAAGTCCAAAAGGGGTGCCACCTTGGTGACTGCAGAGGACGGACTTCCATACTGCAGCTTGCATCTGCATCCAGCAGCTCTTACTTGAAATGCGCTGAAGTATTCAACTTTATCCAAATAAAGAGTTCCACTGTGTGGGTTATATACAGCATTACACACTGACCTAAAAATAAGAGCTCTGAGATTTATCATATGATTAAAAATGTTTCATAAAGTTAAATACAATGAAATTTTTCAGGGAAAGCATCATTTTTTTAAGAAGCTCTGAATAAATATTAACAAACATTAAATACTGTAAAGATAAACAGAAAGAACTAAGAGTGTCACTATTCACCGTTGAGTATGCTGGTCTGTCTTACATGAGCCTGCAAAACTGGTTGCCTCATATGTAAGCTGCATCTTTCATTTCTATGTTAATTTCTTAAGCAAGATAATAAAAAATATAGCTACAAAATACTGTCCTGACACGAAAGAACAATTGCTAAAAAAAGAACAATATTCAGCTGTCTGAATATCCCATATAACAGTCATTCTTAGTCTTCAAAACCGAGCCATTTCTAAGATACCAATTTAATATTTATCCATCTTGATATACTTAGCATCTATAATAGTACAGTGACAGAAAAGTGCTAATATTTCCAAATTCTCTAATCTCTGAGCCTCTTGGACTGCTTTAAACGTAAAAAAGAGGTTATTTTGGACTGGTACCATAACAAAAACATTGGTACTAAAACTAACGGATACTTCTAATGGGTGAGAAGCCATTAACAAGTACTTTTTTCTGCAGGTTAAAGCTTTCAAAGCAAGGCGCAATGAGAATGAGCATCTCCTTACCCTTTCTACCGGTGAACCATAGCATGCAATGCCGAAACATAGCAGTGGCAGATGGCATTGGTGTTACTAATATAAAAAGGGGTAACAGCAGAGAAATGACGGCTGGCAGACAAGACACAGAAATGCAGATGAAATGAGCGCAAACTTGTTGTTGAAGCAGAGCAAAACCTTTAAGCAAAAGCCTGCTCTGGCTTCAATTTACTTTACATTTTGAGTTTTACATGGACAAACACTGCAACCTTCACAATCAGTCTTTAGATTCTTCATGCAGAAGCAGAACCACACTCCTCGATAAAGAAGATCAGCAACCTTCTGTAAACACAAGCCAGCAGCAGCAGCAGCCCATTACTGTTTTCACTGATTTTTATCCTTTAAATTTTTAATCTCCAATTGCCGCCAGATCCACAGTCATTTCAAATAGATCTGTATGCACTGCAGATACAAATCCCCGCCTAACCTGCAGTACCACTTCATCCAGAACATTCCTGAGCACACGTTTATGCAGGTTCAGTTGCAAAACCATTCAAATCACTCAGCAAACAACTTAAAAGAGGAGACAAGCAGTTGGGATTGTGAAGAGAAAGAATCTCTTCTTAAGCTCACCCTGGAAATGGAAGGTTTTCTGATCAACAGTTATTGTGAAGGTGCTGTCGTCCTCATCGTCTATACCAATCACAGCTCCCTGTGAAACAAAGAGCAAAATCCCAATAAGGCAAACGATGACATCAGCAATATGCACTACTGCTACAGCGCTGAAATACTCAATGCACCAAGGACACTGGAAGCAGGCTAGATAGAAAAGAGAAATCTGAGATTATTTTCTTCCTTAAGGAGGAAGGACGAAAGGAGGGGGCTGGCAGAACACACCAGTACCCTGCAGAGACACTTTCTATGCCCTGATAAAGGACAGGGATGAGGCAGGAGGGGGGAGGGACAAACACAGAAGCTGAACCTGGAATCCGTACTGCATTGAAGAGCCAGTCACTCAGCCTTCCTTAACTTTAAGTAGCTCACTAAAATAGGAATTAGAAACGTGCACCTGCCTGTGTTATTGTGAAGTTCAAAGAAGGCAGGTGCTTTTGTCAGGATTTTTCTGTGTTATGCTTGTTAGTGCAGAAATGCCAGATGACACCTGCTTCAAAATACTGCCCAACCCCTTTTTCCAGATACTCCCACAGCATTTGTACATTGCAGTGAAATTGCAGTTTTTCCACTATATTATCATTATCTGTTTATATGCCTCCCCCACTGAACTGCTATGAGCTCTTAGAAACTCAGAATTACTTTATTTATTTGACACATGGCACTCAAGTACAGAGTGTATTTATGTTATTGTTATGTTCTGTTGTGTTTCGTTTTGTTTTGGGGGATTTTTTGAGAGGGGATCTTGCTATGGAGCCCAAGCTGGTCTCAAAAACAATCTTCCTGCCTCTGTCTCCTGAGTGCTAGGATTATAGGCATGTTTGTGTAGGTAGGTAGGTAGCTAGGTAGGTAGGTAGGTAGGTATGTAGGAAGGAAGGAAGGAAGGAAGGAAGGAAGGAGGAAGAGAGCAAAGGGCAAACAATTGTCCAAATAAGGGGAGAAGAGGGCAAAGAACTGGGTTTATAAAATGATTATTTTTGGTGGCTGAGGACATACCTTAGTGACAGAGCTATTGCCATTATGTGCCTGACCATAGGTTCAAGTCCCAGAATCACAAAAATTCCCTTTGTATAACTCGTTTACTTTAATAAATTTGCTTAAGGGTTTTTTGGTTTTGTTTTTGGCTGAGTTTTTTTTTTTTTTTTTTTTGGGGGGGGTGATCTTTTTGAGACAGGGTCCAGCTATGCAGTTCAGGCTGGGCTTGAGCTCACTTTGTAGCCCAGACTGGGCTCAAATTTACAATAATCCTCATGCCTCAGCCTCCTGAGTGCTGGGGATACAGGTATGTGTACCTGGCTATAGAGTTTGAAATCTTTACTTTTTAATATTTAACTGTATGTATGCTGTAAAGACAACAGAAACTAAGGGAAGGGACAGGAGACTGAAATAGGGACTTTACTGGTCACTGTCCTTAAGAAAGAAGAATATTAACAATTCTGGAGAGAAAATAGGATATAGCTGGTGCCTTGGTGATGAGAAGGTAGTATGCCACATATAAAACCAGAGACCCTGAAAATAAGTGAAAAGACTCCAGGGGAGAAAATATCACATAAAAGGCTACATGCTTGGTACCACATGCTGGGCTGGCCCCGCCTCTGGGCACAGAGCCTGCCATCAAGTCCAGGCGTGGTGGCGTATGCTTATAATTCCAGCCCTGGGGAGGCTGAAAACAAGAGGATCACTAGGAGTCCAAGCTGTGAAGTGAGACCCTCAACCACACACATAAGAAATAAAAAGAAAGCTATATGGAGGGAAGGGGGGCCCTATTCTTATTCCAGAAATTATTAGGTAATAGAGTCAAACATTTATTCATCCAGATGGACCTCCCCTTTATCCAAATTCCATCCACTTAGGTGGCACATGCCTGTAATCCAGACGCTCAGGAAACTGAGGCAGAGGACCATTTTGAGTTCAAGACCAGCAGGGGCTACAAAGTAAACTCAAAGCCAGCCTGAACTGCATGGGGAGACCCCTCTCCAAAAAGACAAATTCTATCCATTTGACTCATCTTACTTAGTCTTCAGTTTTAGAACGGGTAGGACAATTTATCCTTATCAGATAAAGAAAGTATGTTCAGAAAGTCTAATGAGTTACACAGGGTCACACAGGAGTTAAAGGCAGTCCAGAGAGGGATCACTACACATTAGTAGTGGACAAGCGAGTGAGGGAACAACAGATTCTATTTTTTTTTTTAATTTTTTTTTTTTCTTGTTTCAGAACCTTTATTTGTTTATTCACTCATTTTTATGGCAGGCTCAGCCCACCCCGAGGGCAGGGCTGGCGCAGCATGTGGTGCCGGGGATTGAACCGCGGTCCCTGAAGCCACCCAAGCTTTCCCAAGCAGGCGCTTTAGACCACTGAGCCATCCCGCCAGCCCTAACAGATTCTAGTTAACTTAATTTTGTGTTTAGCTGAGTTAACCTTCTACATTACAATACATAATTATTTTATGAGTCTAAATATAAACTAGTATTCAATTACTAAATACAAAAATATGTGCTAGATATAGCCCAAGATCAGGTGTGGTGGCACACAGCTGTAATCTCAGCACTCAGGAGGCTAAGGCAGGAGGATCCTTGCAAATTTGAAGCAAACCTGGGTTGCAAAGTGAGCTCAGGCCAGCCTGAACTGCACAGTGAGACCCTATCTAAAAAGCAAAGATATCACTCTGGGATACATAACAATAGTCCTGGTCTTCACAGAACTTACATTATAATAGAGGAGATACATGAAGAGATGAGTATAGGGCCTAGTGGGATGGCTCAGTGGTCTAAAGCGCCTGCTTGGGGAAGCTTGGGCGGCTTCAGGGACCGCGGTTCGATCCCCGGCACCACATGCTGTGCCAGCCCTGCCCTCAGGGCAGGCTGAGCCGGCCATAAAAATGAGTGGATAAACAAATAAAGGTTCTGAAACAAGAAAAAAATAAATAAATAAAATTAAAAAAAAAAAAAAAAAAAAAGAGATGAGTATAACACAAGGCATGGAGAGATCCTTGCATAGACAAATTTTAAGGACAGCATGTTAGGTGAAGGAAGCTGGACACTAAGGACCATGTGTTATATGATTAGATTACATTTATAGGAAACAGCCAGAGAAGCAGAGTCACTAAATCTAAAAGAAGATGACTGGATTGGCTCGTGCTGGGTATAGGGGCTATGAAATAGGAAGTGTACCAGGTTTCTTTATGGCATGATGAAAACACTCTAAAATGGATTGTGGTGGTCGTGGGTGAACAACTTATGAATATGCCAAAAGCATTTACTGCATACTTTAAATGGGTGAATATATGGCATGTGAGTTACATCTCAATAAAGCTGGTGTTGACCCAAATGTCTATTCTTTCTTTTAGGCTTCCTTTTAGGCTCCTGAATGTCAGTCTCCCAATTAACTCATAAAGACACCTCCCAGGCCCATTTAAACTTTCCCTCACTATCACAAGAAGTGCTCTGAATTCCACCTTGCAACTTTTGTTGTAGGGATGGTGGTGGTGGTGGAGGAGTGGTACTGGGGATTGAATCCAGGGGCCTTCACACAGAGCTACACCCCATCCCTTCAAGAAGCTGCTAAACTACCTAGGCTGGGCTCAAACCTGTGGTACTCTTGTTCCAGCCACCCAGAGTGTCCTGGGTTCAATCCCCAGCACTGGGATTATAAGCATGTGCCACCACACCCAGTTTGGGGGCCTGGCATGCAGTACCAGGGATCAATCTTGGGCCCTTGTGCTTGCCAGGTGCTTAGATCACAGAGCTATCTCTCCAACCCTCCACAGATATTCCTCTGTCACAACCCCGGCTTCCTTCCCCACCTCAGGGATTTAATATACACTCTGCCTCAAAGTTTATTCCACACAATGAAGAAAATACAACCAATTTTACTTTTGTCATCCTTTCAGCTCAAATTCCCACTATTTGTGGGGGAGAAAAAAATGAAGCCCCATATCTCTCTTTAGCTCCCCACTTCCCTCTCACTACTTTAAGAGAGGAGCTCTTTGAAAAGCAGCCAATACTAAATCTTTCACCCACTGCTGTAATCTCAGCGCCTTCCACTCACTGCACCAAACCTCCCTGACAGGCCTCCAAAACCATTTCCTTATTCTTTAGTCACACAGCGCTTTCTCTACAGTGTTCACTGCTGCTATTGACCATTTCATTTTCAAGACCTTGTTTCCTCAATGGCCCTTTCATACCTAAACTGTGCTTCAGAATCACTTCCCCCAGGTAAATTTGATAACCTACATGGGAGAAAGCACTCTTTTCTGCATTACATACTTTTCCCCTCTCCCTGAACACTGAAATTCATAGAGGAATTTGGGACCTAGCTAACAGCTTCCCACTCCAACCAAATCTTACCATCGCTGTGAGAATCCTTCAAAGTAGATACATCCAATGATGTGACACACTATCCCCCTGTCAGTTTCTTGATTTGTTAAAGATAAACTTGATGGGCCACATGTGGTGGTGCATGCCTGTAATCCCTTAACTCAGGAGGCTGAGCCTGGAGGATCATCACAAGTTCAAGGCCAGGCTGGGTTACACAATGAGCTCACAGCCAACCTAAACTACATAGTAAGAATGTCTCAAAAAAAAAAAAAAAAAACTTCATAGCTATTAATGTGATGCTGTAACCCTGAAATCCCAGCACTCTGGGAGGTTGCCAAGTTTGGAACCAGTCTGGATAATTCAGCAACTTAGCAAGACCATCTGTAAAGTCATAAAAAGGAGGTAGGGATGTAGTTCATTGCCAAGGCCATGAGTTCAACCTTTGGAATTGCAAAACAAAAAAGAGGGGGGCTGGGGATGTAGTACAGTACAAAAACCACTCTGACACCATTTTTATCAAAACCACTCATTTCCCATGGCAGCATCCTAGATCAGCACTGTTCAATGAAACAGCCATTACACAGATGTAAATATTAAATTTTAATTAATTAGAATGAAGTATATTTTTAAAATAATACGGAAATATGGCTCAGTGGTAAGCGTGTGCTTACTCAGTATGAGCAAGGTCCGTGATTCTGTTCCTGTCACACTAGCCACACTTCAAAAGCTCAATAGCCACTTGATGCTAGTGGCTATGGAGCTGGATGGCACAAACACAAAACACTTTCATCATTACCAAGTTCTACCAGTCTGCACTGTTCTATACTTTGACATCACAGAGAACTACAGGGAATGGCTGACAGTACCAATTATTAAACATTCTCAACGAGCAAGGCACTATGCTAAAGGTTTTACATACATTACAGTATTTGGGGAAAATTATTTCTCAAAATAACACATACAAAAATCATAAATGTACAAATCAATAAACACATTCTCTCTTTGCAACTCCTATTCATTTGCCCTCTCTTCCGTCTTAAAGGTAAACACAAGTCTTAATTTCAACATTAGAGTAGTTTTGTCTTTGAACTTTACTCTTTGAACTTTTTACTGATTGGCTCATACTGCTTTTTTCTCTTGTATCTATTTTAACACCATATGTGCTATTATAAATATCCCCTCAAAAATCAATTTTCTTTTTAAAAGATCCACGTTCTTTCTTTATTTTTTTAATGTATTGAGTACAGGGTCTACAGGGCCTCACTATGTAGATCGGACTTGCGGTGATTCTGTTTTCAGCCTCCCAAGCACTGGGATTACAGGCGTGTGCTACCACGTCCAGTCTCAATCAATGTCTCAGTGCGCCCTGGGGATAGGGCCAGAACAGCAGGCCACGGATTGAACCTCAGCTCTGCCTAAAGCAGGTACTTCATTCCACTGAGCTATCTAGCCAGGCCTAAAAAATCCATTTTCTAATTGCCAGTTACCAGTATACTGATTTTATAGTGGCTTTGTCTCCAGTAACCTTGCTAAATTCATTTATCAGTGTTAACAGTGTCTCTAGACTGAATACTTCCTGGACTCTCCCATTCTGCTCTGCCCTCCCACCTGAACATTCAATCTGCATCTAAACCTCTCTTTCTTCCATTTCACCTGTCACACAAGAAGTTTCCTTCTTCCACCTAAAACCCAGTCACCACTCATGCTCATCCCTCATCACTTGTCCTCAATTCCTAATCTCTCTGCTGACTCTTTCCTAGCTCCATTTACACATGCTCAAGTCACCCTCTCTAACAGAACAGCCTTTGCAATCCTATGTCTTCCTCTAGTTAGCAAACGACCTCTCTGTCTCATTCCCTTATAGCCACAATGCAAGCCTCTTGCCCATGATTTTATCTTTCTGTTCCTTGGTGGACATACAGCTAATGGCTCTACTTCACCTTCACATATGAGAATATATGATCTGACTTGCCTGGAACAATCCTGGATAATTCCCGATGGCCCAGAATAATAGTGAAGAGAAAGATTCTACCATTTACACTCAAGAGTGAAATGTTTAGTGAATCTGTCACTGTGCTACAAGACCCTTATTAGAGTTCTCCCCCACATCATCCTACCCATTTAAACTCATTGGATTCTGCACTTGAACAGCACAAAGCTGATCAAATGCCCCAACTTCCTTCCCATCACATCTTTCCACATTCCCTCTAACTACAACATCCTTTTTCTTCCCTTACCTAAGTACATTACTGCCTTTGATAATCCATTTTATAGCCCATTATGCCAATATGATACCCACAGACCTATACAGCAGCCTCTCACAATTTTTTCTAGTTCCAGATGGCCAACTTTTCAAGTACATGAGCCCATTAAGAAAGTAAAGAGAGGGCTGGTGAGATGGTTCAGCAGTCTACGGTGCCTGCTTAGGAAAGCTTAGGCAACCACAGGACCATGATTCTATCCCCAGCACCATATGCTGTGCCAGCCCCACCCCCAGGGCAGGCTGAGCCAGCCACAATAAGAAAGAAGAAGGAAGGAAGGAAGGAAGGAACGAAGGAAGGATGGACGGACGGACGGACTGGGGAGATAGCTCGGTGGTCTAAAGCCCCTGCTTGGCAAGCACAAGGACCCAAGTTCAATCCCCAGTACCACATGCCCTGCAGGCCCCAGAACCCAAGTACACCACACAGGCCCTGAAACTGCAGAGCAAGACCTTGTATCAAAAAACAAACAAAAAGTAAACAGAAAAAAAAGTAATTAGAGGTACACAGTCCTGTCCAACTGGATGGACTTCCTGGCTCCTCCTTCCTCTTTTCTTCATATGCACAGACATACTTCAAACAAGAAACATGGTTCAGGTGCCAAAGATGAAGCAATAATTTTGTTTCCAAGATTTGGAAAAACAAAACAGAATTCTGGCTATTTGGGTAGTTAATCTCCCTTTGCCAAAAGAAAAGTGGACTAGTGCACTGGTGCCAGAGACAATAAAGGATTGATAACCTGCCCAGAACACAGACTGCTTATGTAGCTTCCAAAAAACATGCAAAATCCTAGGAGTGCACAGCATAACTGCTCCCACTACGCCTCCACAACCCTCTCTGTTCCCTCACTACTGAATGTCCAGAAACCTCTTACATGCATTCACACACTGCCTTTACATGGGCACTCTGAGATAAAAGAACAAATGAGATATTCAAAATCCATTCAGAGAAATCAAAAACTCTGTTCAAGGTCCAATGACTCAATCTGGCATCTCCTGATCAAAACTCTTTATAGAACTTCGTGATAATAAACAATACTCACTAATTACTTCAACACACTCTGGCCCAGGAACCATAATATCCAGGGGATATTAAAAAAGTAAGACCTATCTCTGCACTGGTGGCAAAGAACAGAGTCAACAACAGAGAAGGAAACAAGATCCAGGACTGGGCTGCTCAGCATCTCAAAGGAGATGCTGTGTAGAGGACCTGCTATAGCTTCAGCCATTCATGGATTCAGTAAATACTTGCTGAATCTGTTATGATTCTAGGCACCAGTAACATAGTGCTGAACAACCTGCTTCGCTTTTTTTCAGTGTTGCACTGTCTGATGCTTGCTTATGTTGACAAAAAAAAGACTTTATATATATATGTATATATATATATATATATACACATATATATATATACACACACATATATATACTTTCTGTGTTAAGAAAAATATACACAGTACATATAAACACTGTGTTGATATATATATATATATATATATATATATTTACCTTATTTTCATTAATATAATCTGAATATACATATTCTTTGCACTTTTTTTTTTTTTTTTTTTTTTTTTTTTTTTTTTTTTTTTTTTTTTTTTTTTTTTTTTTTTTTTTTTTTTTTTTTTTTTTTTTTTTTTTTTTTTTTTTTTTTTTGTGGGACCAGGGTTGGAACTCATGACCTTGCACTTGCCCAGCAGGCACTTGTGCCTTGGAGCTATCTCCCCAGCCCCCTGCACTTTTTTTAAGTATTCTTTCATATTATCTATTTCATGTATTCTTTTTGGTCCTCTTTTGTCTTTTTGCATTTGTATTCCTGGTACTTTTCTGCAAAATAATCCTTTGGAAATATTTTCTCTCCTGTCCATAGGATAACAAGTATGTTCTCTCTGATTGTGGTATCTTTTCTTGTTCAAAAGTTTTAAATTTTGAATTTATCAAATCTACTAATCACTGTCATCATCATTTATGCTTTAAGAAAAAAATTCCTCTATTTTGATGTCATAAAGACATTCATTTACAGTAGTCCCACCGAAAAACAAAACAAAAAAGATATTCATCTATATTTCCAAGTTTAAATTTTCATTTTATAAACTTGCTAAATCTAGAACTTGTGTGTGTGCGTTTGTATAGCTTGAGATTCTTTCTTCTACATGAACAATACAATGACCCAGCATCACCTAGAGACAATGTTATGTACCTAACTCCCAACACGCACAGCCCTATTCAGCGTCTGTCTCACCCATCTATTTCCTTTCCCTTACATCAATACTCTACCTCAGCTGGGCGTGGTGGCGCATGCTTGTAATCCCAGCACTCGGGAGGCTGAGGCAGGAGGATCAGTGCAAATTTGAAACCAGCCTGAGCTACAAAAGTGAGCTCAAGGCAAGCCTGAACTGCATAGCAAGACCCTGTCTCAAAAAAAAAACAAAAACAAAAACAAAAAAAACTCTACCTGAGTTTCATTAAAAATCTTAACATCTAGGGCAGATGAGATATACTCAACAGTCTAAAGCATCTGCTTAGGCAAACTTAGGTAAACACAGGGTAAACATTCAATCTCAGTGTCACATGCAGTTCCAACCCCACCCCCTGGCCATTAAAAAAAAAAAAAAAAAAAAAAAAAAAAACATAATATCTGGAGTGGCAACTCCCTCAGTATCTCATTTTTTAAAATTGTGTTTCCCTTTACCATTTTAATGATTTCCAGAACCATCTTGCCAAGTTTTTTTTTTATGCCCAATTGTGGTTCTGACTTGACTCAATATACCTATGATTTAGGATGCATGTACATATTAATATAATGTAATATAATATAATATAATATAATATATAGCCAGATGTGAAAAGGGTATAATTTTTCCTTTATTCAGGTATTTCTTTAGCCTTACTGTATTTTATAATTTTTTCCTTTAAAATAATGTATTTATTTTTAAAAATATATTCCTAAGTAACTCAGAGCTCTTGTTATTATTATAAATATTTTTTTTCCTAGTTGCTTATGGGTCTTAAAACATTAGTGGTTTTCACCTACTGATCTCATACCCAAAAGTTCTGCTGAAAAGCTAATTATACAAATAACTTTTCTGGTGGCCAGACATGGTGGCACACACCTGTAATCCCAGCCTTCTGGGAAGCTCAGGCAGGAGGATTATATGTTCTGGGCAATTCAGCAAGACATTGTCTGAAAAAAAATATTTTTTTTAATACTTTTTTTTTTTTTTTTTTTTTTTTTTTTTTTGTGGGACCAGGGTTCGAACTCACGACCTTGCACTTGCCCAGCAGGCACTTGTGCCTCGGAGCTATCTCCCCAGCCCCTTTTTTAATACTTTAAAGGGCTGGATATATAATTCAGTGCGAGAGCTCTGAGTTCAATCCCCAGTACTAAAATAATGCTACTATTTTGTGCATATTTTTCTAGATTTAATTTAGATAATTATATAATCTTAAAATACCAGTAATTTTTCTTTCCCAATCCTAACACGTGGTTGTATTACTGCACTTGCCAGGACCTCTAGTATAGGATGCACAGACAATCACCTGCAAATACTACCTAGAGTTCTCCATGCACTACTGTTCACAGCATTCACTGGGACTTCCAGAGCACAACACGGTAACTCAGCAGGAAAAGCAAGACCTGCATCTTATTGCTAATTTTAAAGTGAATGCCCACACAGCCTTGTTACTAAGTACTTGTAAGATTTTGTATGAAGGTTACACCAGCTTTACAAAACTGAACAATATTCCCAATTCTTGAAAACCCTCCCTACTCCTAACCTCAGGAACGGGTGATCTATTTATTACTAGAAGGTGTGGCAAAATGATACAATGGTCTGGTATTACCTCCTATTTTTTCCTGAGTTAATTCTGATAGAAAACTATGCTTTCATGTAAGCTTTCAAATTTATTGGCAAAGGTCTTTAAACAATTCTCATCTCTAGAATATGTACAGCTCACTGCTCACCCCCTTGCTCTCCCTTCTGAGCTCTCTCTTGTGCTCTTGCTCTTCTCTCTGTCTCTGTCTCTGTGTCTGTCTGTCTCATTTTTTAAGACAGTGTCTTGCTGTACAGCTCAGGCCAGTCCTCAACTTACTATTGGTGCCCAGACTGGTCTCAAACTCACAGCAACCCTCCTGCCTCAGCCTCCTGAGTTCTAAGATTATAGGCATGCACCCTATGCCTACGTTCCTTTTGCCTTAATATTGTTTATTTCTTCCTTTGCTTTTTCTCTCAGTCTGAAGTTTTATTTCATTGCCTTTTTCAAAGAATCTGTCTCAGTTTGTTGACGATGTTTATTTCCCTTTTCATTTCTGTATTTCATTTGTTGCTTTCTTCTACTTTTTAATGTTATTTTTTATTTTTCTAATTTTAATTAACATCTCATTTTCAGTTTCTATTTTATAATACATTCATTAAACTTATGAATCATAATAAAGAATAAGTCTTCTTTAGATATGGAATAGATTAGCCTTCATTGTCAGGTTTAAATATTTTACAATTTCGGGGCTGGGGAGATAGCTCCGAGGCACAAGTGCCTGCTGGGCAAGTGCAAGGTCGTGAGTTCGAACCCTGGTCCCACAAAAAAAAAAAAAAAAATTTACAATTTCCATTATGATGTAAGTGGATGATTACTTAGAAATATATATATGAGGTAGTGGCTACTATTTGTTCAAGAGATTTCAATTTTGGGCCCAGCAGGATGGCTCAGTGGTCTAAAGCGCCTGCTTAGGAAAGCTTACGCAGCTGTAAGTACTGCAGTTCAATCCCCACACCACATGTTGCACCAGCCCTGCCCTCAGGGCAGGCTGAGCCGGTCATAAAAATAAGTAAACAAAGAAAAGTTCTGAAACAAGAAAAAAAAAAGTGACAGACTGAAGAAAAAAAAAAAAAGAGAGAGATTTCAAATTTATCTATGCGACACAGGGTCTTTGATATTCTTTTTTTACATAGTAATTTTATTTTATTTGTGTGCTTAGTATAGGGTATATGGGTTCTCACTACACAGATTGGACTTGTAGTGATTCTCCTGTTGTCAGCTTCCCAAGTGCTAGGATTACAGGTGTGCACCACCATGCCCAGTCTCAACCACCACTTCAGCATGCCCCCGGGAGTAGGGCTGGCATGGCATGCTGGGGACTGAACCCCTGTCCTTGTGTCTGCGCAAACTGGCACCTTAATCCACTGAGCTATCTGGTTGGCCCTTGCAATTTTGTTTTCTTAAAACATTTTATATTGGGCTGGGGAGATAGCACAATAGAATAAACGCTTGCCTGGAAAGCACACACAAGGTCCTGAGTTCAATCCCCGGTACCAACACAAAAAAAAAGAAGAAAGAAAAAAATTATATCTGCTATTAACACAGTTTTCCAGCTTTCCTCTAGTTAGCATTTCCTTTTTTAGGTTTAAATTTGTTATTAATGATATTTGAGTTTTTATTTATTGGCATTTTTGTCTTTTCTTTCTTGCTTTTGTTGTTGTTGCTGTTGTTTGTGTGTTTTGGACAGGATCTCACTTTGTAGTGCAGCCTACCCTTAAACTTATTCTGGAATCCAGGACAACCTTGAAATCTCAGCAATCTTCCTGCCTCAGCTTCACATGTACTAGGATAAAAGATATGCACCACCACACCTAACAGCACTTAATGACATCTATGTACCAGTCACAGAGATTAAGCAGCTGCCTTCATTTTGTTCGAAGGAGAACATTTTCAACATTAATCCATACAACAGATGGAGCTGGCAAAAAAAGGCTACTGAATTAATATCTTTTATTACATATGCTGCCAAAGCAAGCACTACTGAATTACCAAGAAAAGCCAAAATCAATCATACTACTTTTCACAGTAAAAAGACAACTGGTAACAGTTTTTATGGGACACAAACTTAATCAGACATTTTTTTAAAGTGGATGTTTGCAGCATGTGCATAATGATTACATTCATCATGGGGAGTTAATGCATGTATACAGCATATCTTAATCTTTATATTTCCCATTTCCCTCTTCTCTTTCTCCCCGTAAGTGTACATTTATTTGTTTGTTAGTTTCATGAAGACAGGTTCTTGCTATGTGGCCCAGGCTGGCCTTGAACTCATTATGTAGCCCTGCCTGGCCTTGAACTCAAAGTAATCTTCCTGCCTCCACCTTCCAAGTGCTGGGATTACAGAGGTACACCTTTATGCTAAGCATTAAGTAGACATTTTTAATGTTATAAACTAATCTAAAAATAATGCCTTCCTATATCTATTCTAAAATGTCACTATTCAATGCAACCCAATACCAAAATGTGTAAGAAGGGGTCAGAGTGGATGAAATAAGCCATCAACATAAATTAGTGCTGAAACTATTAACACTCTGCTACACCTGCTATGGTATACTGCTGGTCTCTTTTATGTTAAACTAAATCATACCTACCAAAACAGGTACATGGAACAGAGACTGAATATCTGTAATTAAAAAATGTAAAATTTAGGCCGGTAAGATAGCTCAGCAGTCTAAAGCACCTGCCTAGGCAACCACAGGGACTGGAGTTCCATCCCCAGCACCACATGCTCTGCCACCCTCAGGGTAGGCTGAGCCAGCCATAATAAATATAAATAAATAAAGTTTTTAAAATATATAAAATTCAAAACACTCTAAAAAACTTTGTAAATGTCAACATGGTGTCACAAGTAAAGAATTCTACACATGGAATGCGTATGCCAGCACAGTAAAAATAATATGTATACTTACCTTCCGGTTATATGTGCAACATATATGTTATATATGTTATATGTTGTATGTTCCAGTTGTATGTTCACATCTGGGTCACACCCCAAGATACTTTATACATGCATGCAAATATTCCAAAATCCAGGAAGTCCAACATATGAAACATTTCTGTTCCTAAACCTTCCAGATAAGGGATATTTAGTCTGTATTCAATGCTACTATACAGATAAAAGAAAATTACTCAAATTCACATGGAGCAGGTTTCTTTTTTTTTTAATCTTTTTATTTATTTATTTTTCTTATTTCAGAACTTTTGTTTGTTTGTTTGTTTGTTTGTTTGTTTTTATAGCTGGCTCAGCCTGCCCTGAGATCAGGGCTGGTGCAGTATGTGGTGCCGGGGATTGAACCATAGTCCCTGAAGCCGCCTAAGCTTTCTTAAGCAGGCGCTTTAGACCACTGAGCCATCCTCCTGGGCCCCAGAGCAGGTTTCAAAGACTCATAACACATTTAACATTAAAGTTTTGTTGTATGTAATCCATCTTACTTTGGTAATTTCTAAGATCCTTTAGAATTTATCACAATTTAAGATTACCTGCTGTACACGGTGGCACACACCTGTAATCCCAGCACTTAGGTAAGGCTGAGGCAGGAGGATCACTGTAAGCTCAATAGTGAGTTCAAGACCAGTCTGAACTGTAACATAAGACCCCATCTCAAAAAACTAAAACAAAAAGGAAGAAAAAAAGATGCTACCAAGTCCTAATAATGTATTTACATAATTTTTCAATTTATGCATTTTGTATTCAAAATACTCAAATAATATAAATTTCATTTCAGAGACTAAAATAAGACTTAATAGTATCAAAATTCAGATCTGAATTTCATGGCACAGACATCTCCCCTTGTTTTTGCCTCTTTAATGTTGCTACGTCTCCAATTTGCAGATAATGCCTGAAAATGTCAGTATTTTTTTCTTAGCCAGACAATTTGGTGTGGGGAGGGGGAGAATCAACCCAGGTATCAACCAGCATTTTGCAAGGCAAGGGCGCCATCTAGTGGCATGCATTTTGTAGCCAACACAAAGTTTTTACCTTTCTGCCTTCCACTGGTTTTTCACAATCTCCCAACAACTTGAGGAGTCTTATTCTTCTAGACAAAAGGAATGCTGGTCTATTAAGGGTCGAACACAGTTTTAGAATGACGCACACCTTAATTTATCAACATCACTATGTAAAGTGGTAAGTTACCAAAAAACAGTATCAGTGTCAGCCTTATCGTAAAATGAAAGAACTCCGTTTCTTTGGTAGGCCTGCCATGGGAGCACCTGTGAAAATCATCTAGCACAGTGGCTGAACTTCGCTTCTGCTGTGGTCTCTTTCTCTTCTCCTCTGTGTAACCTAAAACCAAATGTCTTATTTTGTATAGAATGTGTTTGCTCCTATGTTGTCTAAGATAACTACTATAGTTTTTTGTACATATAGTAAATGCAATTCTCTAAAATCTGTTCAAAAGTTTTGTAAGTGTAGAATTAATAACAATTGGGGGGGGGCAGTACCAGGGATCAAACTCTAGACCAGTGTTCTCAACTTTTCTAATGTCATGACCCCACAATACAGTTCCTCATGTCGTGGTGACCCCAAACCAAAAATTAATGTTGGTGGCTACTTCAAAACTGTAATTTTTTGCCGGGCGTGGTGGCTCATGCCTGTAATCCCAGCACTCGGGAGGCTGAGGCAGGAGGATTGATGCGAGTTCGAGACCAGCCTGGGCTACAAAAGTGAGCTCAGGACCAGCTCAACTGCATAGCAAGACCCTGTCTCAAAAAGACAAAAAAAAAAAAAAAAACTGTAATTTTTGTTACAGTTATGATTCAGAATGGCTTTAGGTGACCCCTGTGTTTTGGTCGTTCGACCCCCACTGGGGTTGCAACCCACAGGTTGAGAACTGATGCTCTAGACCTTGCAATTACCAGGCAGGCACTTATGCCACTGAGCTATTTTCCTGCCCTTAGAATTAACAATACACTGCCTATAAATATTCATTTATATTTATAGGTAATGGCAAATGTAACCATGAGTTGAAACCAAGTGGGGAAGAAAGAGACAAATTGACATGTGACACCATACAACCGCTGCAAATGTTAAAAGGTAGAGGAATAGGGAGCACCAAATTAGTCAGGGGAAATGAATGAGGAGCTCAGCAAGACTATGCCCAGATTGCTGACCTGGACACAGAACACAATCATCTAGAAAACATATTTAAAAATAAAGGTTTTAAGTCACATGTGATGGCATGCATTATACTCCCAGCATGGGAAGGCGGAGGGAGAAGATTCACAATGCTAAGCCAGGCATCTAACTTAGCAAGTCAGCAAGACCTAGCCTCAAAACAAGACAAAACAAATACATCTGGGATATAGCTCAGTGTGAAGTCCGTAGGTTCAATCTCCAGTGTCTAAATAAATAAAAGTTCTGGAATGGTACTCTAAAACAGCATGTCTAGGTGTTAAGATTGGGAATCCATTATCTTACACTCTACAGGTGTTTCCTAAATAGAAAGCCAAGCAGTAGTTCAACAGCAGTCTAATTTTCTGAAGATATCACAAGCTTTCTGAAATGTCCAAGTGTGTGTGTGTGCACGCACACGCGCACATGCACACACACACACACACACATAACTACTATGTTCTATCTGCCAGGTACCTAATCTTCAAAACTTCTGCAAGAAGGGCATTATAATTTCCATTCTGAAGCAAACAGGCTCAGAAAGCTTTGTAAATAGTTTCCTTTTAGCCAACAAAGCAAAGGGTGAAAAACAGGATTTAAACATAGGTGTACCTAGTTCTCAGTCATGCATTGCGGCAGACAGAATTCTAAGGATGATATTTAGTGACTCTGTATAAGTTCCTCTTCCTAGAGTGTGGGTAGAAACTGAATAGGACACCACTGAAGTGATTATCTTAAATGTAATGTTAAAAAAGAGATTATCTACTGAATCTAAACTAAATTGACCACCTAAAACCTTCTAAAAGCAGAGTGCTTTCTGTAACTGGCAGCAGATTTAAAATAATGTAGTAGAAGGTAAGCTAGGTAGGGCCTAATGTGCTCAGAGTTGATATACTCGGTGGATTTGAGGATGGGGGAGCCAGGATACCACGCAGACTCTAGACAGAGTTGCACAACACAAGTGACATTGGGCAGGAAAACAGGGACCTCAGGTCTTCACCTGCAAAAAAGTGAACTCTACCAATAGCCTAAGTGAGCCTGGAAAAGGATTCTTCCAGAGAGCTCTAGTTAAGAGCATAGCTTGGCCAATCTCTTCCTTTCTGCCTTGTTTGACCTTAGCAATACATCAAATGAGGTGTCCAATATGTAGAATGGTGAGACAACACAGTGCCTGGGTGTCAGTGCATGTGCTAAGATACAGCACCAAGTATTCATTGCTTTGAGGTTAGGACAGTAACTGCGCTTGCTGCTGTGTGACAGTCACCCAGCCATCTCCTGGACTTTTTCACCGTCCCAGTCTGAAACTCCATGCCCACTAAGTAATTACTTTTCATTTCCCCACATCTAGCCCCTGGAGAACACCCCTCTGCTTTCTAACCCTAGAAATCTGACTTCTCTCAATATCTAACCCTGGGTAAGTGAAGCATACTGTACTTGCTTTTTTGTGGTTGGCTTATTTCACTTAGGGTAACTTCCTCAACGCTCATTCATATTGCAGAGTGTGCCAAAATTTCCTTCTTGCTGAGGGCTGAAAAATAGCCCATTATATTTTATTTCTCCATTTATCTGTGTATGAACACATGGACCATTCCACCTCTTGGTACTGTAACTGATGCTGCCATGAACATGAGTACACAAATACCTGTTCAAATCCTTGCTTTTGAGCCAATTCACTAACTTGAAAATTAGGGTGTGCTAGCACAGACCTATAGTCTAAGCACTCAAGAGAAAGAAAGAAAGAAAGAAAGAAAGAAAGAAAGAAAGAAAGAAAGAATAAAGAAAAACAAAAAAGAAAAGACAAAAAGTAAATAGAAAAAAAAATTACAATTCCCAAAGATTTAAAGAGTTCAGGAACTAGGTCAGGGATATAGCCTAGCAGCAGTGTCTGCCTGACAAGCTCCTAGTTGTCAGTTCAATTCCTGGTGCCAAAAAAGAAAAGAAAAAAAAAAATCTCTTTGGGCTGGTCATTTAGTTCAGTGGCACAGTGTCAGCAGGCAAGTGTGAGGTTCCGAGTTTGATTCTCAGTACCAAAATAAAAAAAGAATGTAGATGCTAAGTAACTGCAGTTAATGTCAATAAGGAGCAAACTCAAGCTTTACATTATTCCTACTAAAAGAACAAAATACCACCTATAACTTCCCCAAGTGGATCAAATCTGACTTAGCCTCTGGATGAAGCTACCAATTTTCAGCACAAACCAAGGCTAGAAGAACATGCTATACCAACAGGTAGAACCCACATGATGCAAATTCCTATAGGTCAACCTCTTCAGAAGGGTTTTACTTGTTCAACAGACAGATCACAAACAAAAAACATCAAGTTTTTACCAGTTACCAGTCCAATTATTTAAATACACTTAATCAAAATTGTGTATTTTTGTTAATTTTTATAAGATAAAACAGGAAACAGGGCCCAGCAGAATGGCTCAGTGGTCTAAAGCACCTGCTTAGGAAAGCTTGGGTGGCTGCAGGGACCGCAGTTCGATCCCTGGCACTACATGCCAGCCAAAAAAAAGTAAATAAATAAACAAACAGAAGTTCTGAAAACAAGAAAAAAAATTAAAAAAAAATAAAAAATTCTAAATATATATATATATATATATATATATATATATATATATATATATATATATATATAAAACAGGAAACATAAAAATGACAGTTTATTAAATTTATTCAGGGGGAGATAGCTCTGTGGCACACATGCCTGCCTGGCAAGTACAAGGTTGTGAGTTCAAACCCTGGTCCTGCCAAAAAAATAAAATTAAAAATAAATAAATTAGCCGGGCATGTTGGCACACGCCTGTGATCCCAGCACTTGGGAGGCTGAGGCAGGAGGATCAGTGCAAGTTTGAGACCACCCTAGGCTACAAAAGTGAGCTCAAAGCCAGCCTGAACTGCACACTGCATAGTGAGACCCTGTCTCAAAAAGACAAAAAATAATTAATTAATTTAATTTAATTACATAAATTTATCCAATATAAAAACCCACTGGTCAAAATCATGCCTGAAGGACACTCAGGATAGTGGGTACATAAACAATTGTGCTGCCTGAGGGATGCTTGGGGTAAATTATTAAGTGTTTAAAAACAAGTAAGAGCTCTGTGAGCCGCAGCCTGTCAGAAGGAGCAGTTCGCTGTTCGCCATCTTAGGGAGAAGGTGTTCTCGTCCGTGGCGCACCTGGCGCGGGTGAACCCCTTCAACGCGCCGCACCTGCAGCTGGTGCACGATGGCCTCGTGGGCCCCAGCAGCAGCCCCTCCGGGCCCCCGGGCGCCCCACGCCATCCCCGCAAATTGGCTGCCGCGGAGGAGTACAGTTGTGAATATGGCTCCATGAAGTTTTATGCACTGTGTGGCTTTGGTGGGGTCTTAAGTTGTGGGCTGACTCACACTGCTGTCGTTCCCTTGGATTTAGTGAAATGCCGAATGCAGGTGGACCCCCAAAAGTACAAGGGCATATTTAATGGATTCTCAGTCACACTTAAAGAGGATGGTGTTTGTGGTTTGGCAAAAGAATGGGCTCCAACTTTCACTGGCTACTCTATGCAAAGGCTCTGCAAGTTTGGCTTTTATGAAGTCTTCAAAGTCTTGTATAGCAACATGCTTGGTGAGGAGAATGCCTCTCTCTGGCGTACTTCACTATACTTGGCTGCCTCTGCCAGTGCTGAGTTCTTTGCAGACACTGCCCTGGCTCCTATGGAAGCTGCTAAAGTTCGAATTCAGTCTCAACCAGGCTATGCTAACACTTTGAGGGATGCTGCTCCCAAAATGTTTAAGGAAGAAGGCCTGAAAGCATTCTGCAAGGGAGTTGCACTTCTCTGGATGAGACAGATACCTTACACTATGATGAAGTTTGCCTGCTTTGAACGTACTGTTGAAGCATTGTACAAGTTTGTGGATCCTAAGCCCCGAAGTGAATGTACAAAGGCGGAGCAGCTGGTTGTAACATTTGTGGCGGGCTACATAGCTGGGGTCTTCTGTGCAATTGTTTCTCACCCTGCCGATTCTGTGGTATCTGTGCTAAATAAAGAGAAAGGTAGTAGTACTTCTCAGGTCCTCCAGAGACTTGGCTTTAAAGGTGTGTGGAAGAGACTTTTTGCCCGTATCATCATGATTGGTACTCTGACCGCACTATAGTGGTTCATCTATGACTCTGTGAAGGTCTACTTCAAGCTTCCCCGCCCTCCTCCACCTGAGATGCCAGAGTCCCTGAAGAAGAAGCTTGGGTTAACCCAGTAGATCAAAGCAACCACGGACTGAATCTGCTTGTTGATCAGTGTTGAACAAAAATACAAAAGGAACTTTTATATCTATGACAGTGTAGGAAATTGTCTATTCCTGATAAAATTACTGTAGTATCCTTGCTTAAGGCAAGAATTCAAACTGCGGAAATAAACCCTTTGGTTCATGAAAAAAAAAAAAAAAAAAAAAAA
>PVJA010022127.1:0-34720 GCA_004027025.1 Myocastor coypus
AAAAAAAAAATAAAAAAACAAAACTATCCACAGAACATTCTTAAGGTTCAAATCCTGTATGTGCATGTGTGTCTGTATGTGTACATACATGCTATATATACAAATGTTGAGTATGACATGCACAGCATCCCAAGTTAGCAGTACCCAAACAGAAATCATATGCTCTTTGCAAACCAACAGACAGCTACTGGGCAAATAGCCTTCCCAGAGTTCATGCTATCCCGGGAGGGATGGGCACGGAGGCAGCCTAGTCAGCAGGGAGCGGGTCCCTGTTCCCTCGTGCACCAGCGAAGGAAACCCCTAGGAAAATGCTCCCAAGAGCACCAAGGCTCCTGGGCTCACCGTCTAGAGGGCTAGGCCTACTGCATCTGCCTCGCTCCTCTCCCTAGGTGTATCTCTGAATTTCCAAGGTGTTCAGTAGGAAAAACTGGTCTGCCAGTCCGGAGAGTCCTAAGTGTGAGCGTGGAGGTACAGTCCTACGCACACAGGTGACACTTCACTGTAGCTCTGTATTATCTTGCTGACACACAGATGGCAGTAAGGCTGGAACTACCTTCGCTGAACGGGCTTATGTAGCACCGTGCACGCAACCAACCCAAGGCAAATGTTAAGAAATATACATCCTTACACTGGGACTGACCACTGGAAGAATTTTAAGCACATTTTTCTTTCAAAAAGAGTGCATTCCAGAATGAGATGACAGTTCTGCTTCAAATGATAGGACTCTTCTTTCCAGCTGAGTGACTGAGATGTGTACTTTTCTATATAGACACTCCTGTTCTATCATTCAAATGATGTTAAGGCCAGGGATTGCTTATCTTTCTTCTCTTATATAGAAAAAGTACACACCTCAGTCACCCAGCTGGGAAGTACCAAAACGAAGCGGAAAGTTCAAGAGACAGGCTCCTGTCTGTCCCCTCAAATATCAAGCAGTACCAGTACTCCTCTGTAAGTTACTGGGGCCCTAGACAAGGTATTAGCAAAGAAAGGAGTCTGATCTTCTAATTTAAAAAAACTCCATTTTTTTATATAAAAGATCCCTTAGAAGTCTACAAAAATGAAAAATTTCTGGGGTTAACAAGTTGGTTTGTGAATTGTCTTATATACGCCTCAGCTTTTAAAAAGCAGCAACTTCACAGTCAGGATATAAATATGGGTATCTCCCAGATTTCACCAGCTCTTGGGGCCAGTGTCCCTCTGCTAGTATCACAGTATTCAGAAAACAAATTTTTAATTTGTATAAACTTCTCAGATGTACAAAAAAAAAAATGTAAAGGAGATCAATCAGATGGATGTTATTTGAAAATGACAGAAACAGTAAACTACATTCCTCTTAAATAAGCCAAGCAAAATGAATTCTAATTCAAAAGCCCAGTACTAGCTTTCTCAAAATCTAGGTATCCTGCAGTATCATTCCATTAACAAATTTATCCATATCTCAATCTTTTAAACCGTCACAGCTTAACAGCAGTTTTTATACTCACACTTGGTAAATGTAAGTTGTAAAACTAGTTTTTTAAAAGGAAACTAGCAAGATAATATCCAGCAAGCCTTAGTAACATTGGGATTTAATGTGTACACATTTCTAGATTATACTTTGACTCAAATATACCAGCACATCGGTTTTTAAAAACATTTATAATTATGTTATAGTAACTTATATCAATTCAGTTTATTTATTAGAAAATTCCTAAAAAAAAAAAAAAAATCTGGAACTGAAGAACCTCTTCCTACAGTGGACCCCCAAGCCCCGAAGCCTCGATACATGTTCACAAAGAAGCCTTTCGATGCTTCCCCCGCCACATGCAGGTGTGTGAATTACCCCAGACACAGACAGGCCCGCTTTTCAGCATCCGCTGCCCCCTGCTTAAACACACTCCATAGTGTTTTTCAGCTCATAAAACTTTTATGAGCTGCACCGTTCCTTCAGGTTTCCTGAGCTGCTAACTCTTGTTGCCTTCAGCAACAGCACCCGAAGTTCTTACTCAGGTCCCCATTGAAGCAAATGGAGCACAAGCCTGCCACGAGTAGCCTGTCTTGTTTCATGGTATTAAAAAAAAAAAAAAAAGAAAGAAAGAAAGAAAAGAAAAGAAAAGAAACCAAGATTTATGACTTGCTGAGTGCAGGAAAAAAATATGAATGCCTGGAGAAGAGCAGCGCGGGTGGTATTTTCACTTACACAGGAGATGTAAAGGTCAATTCTATTGAGATGAATGGATTTATAGAAGTTCACACATGCATCAAAGATTTTCCAGTCTAGAAAAACGTCCCTTGATACATAAAAAGGTTGGCTTTCCAGGCATCATGCACTTTCCCCTATTAACCTAAGCACCTGCCTTGAAACTCATTAATTGTACATCTGTGGTAGAATTTTTCCTTGCCGAAGTTCAGCCTGTTTGGATACTGAATTTCTCAAATAAAAAATAAAAATTGCTGTAAGTGAACTCACTGGTTTAGGAGGACAACAAACAGTGCTGTTTATCTGAAGAAGAATGCTGTAGAACACAGGAAATCAGAGAGAACAGATAGGTTGGTCCACAAATTCTCTAATGCTCAATTTACCCTGCTAGTATTAATACACACATGCACACGCACAGGGATGTGCGCATACCCACAGACACACGCGCCGCATTCCTGCCCACTGTGAGCCCCCAAGTACTCCATGGGGGCATCCTGCCAATTATTATCGACACAAAGCCAAAGTACTTGGGAAGGTGGAGCAGAGTCCCATGTTTTACAAGTGGGAAAGGAAAGGAAACCGTTATTCCAGTCTCCCGGGTCCACACACTTACGAATGCACGCCTTCATACAAATCGCCCAAGGTTAGCTTGCCCAGATCCATTCTGACAGCCAACTCTTCTAGGAAGAATTCCAGTTTTTTGTTTGTTTGTTTGTTTGTTTTTTTTTTTTTTCTATTTTGTCGTTGATTGGCCTACTCTTCAGGCTCAATTTCCCACTTAGAAGAGTTGTTAGATGCAGAGCCCTTTTACTATTTTTCCTTATCAGATCAACTTAGTATCTGTATGAATGACAGTACTACACATGGAGAAAAACCACTGACTAGTAGTAAAAGTACTTCTCCATTTTCCAAATGAAGCCTGTAGAATGATCTATTCTTTCCTTCCCCTTTCCGAGACTCTTGCCTCGCACCTCCAGGACAGGTGCTGAGCCCCCTCCCCAGCCCTCCCTTTACTTCTTTTCACACTTCTGTCTCTTCTCGACAACGGGCAATCCTCTTTTCATCTCTTAGTGACTCCTTTCTTTTCTTCTTCAGTTCCAAGGGACAGAACACAGAAGAGAAACCATGCTACAATATTCAAGAAGCAGCACCATTGTCAAGAAAATCATGCTCCTATCCTAGTCTCTTTGAACTAAAAGGAGAAGCAGATATCTTCTGCTTCTAGGTGGCTAAGTTCTCGTCTGCTCTCTAGGCTCCATGAACTAACACCATTCCAGGCAGCAGAGGCTGAGGAAAGCAGGGAGCCCATTCCGCTAGATACCAAATGGCTTGACGAAAAGTCCCTGCCTCTTTGCCTGGGTGTGCTTCTGAGTAGCTACTGCGGGGCATCGCTACTCAGCAAACAACATTCCAAGCAGAGGATTCTGTCAACAAGAAGCTCTGAGCTCAAAAGATATTTTCCTAGACTGGCTTCTTAGAGCCTGGTCGAGAGGGGGGAGGCGGGGAATGAATGCAGTTCACTGACTTCTTATATTAATTAGAATGTAGTAGCCTTCTACAATCAATTAGCTTAACTTCTAAATTAAAAAGACACAAGCAAACCTGAATTGATCCACTGAGGTATATGTGCTATATATTCTCAACCCAGACGACCAAATGCAGAAGGTGGTGTGGTCTCACATTTAGGCAAAATCACACGATGCCTGATTGTGACAACTGCAATATAGTCAGTGTGAACAAACAAATATCTACCTTCTGAAATTCCATCTGATAGAATCATTGTAATGCCTAGAACCAAACTAGGTTGTCTGTGTTTTAAATAATTAAAACCACAAGGAAAATACTCAAAAGCTCAACAGGTTAAGGATATGTTGAATTTCATCTAAATCGCATGCACAGTACAAACTTGTTATCCGCCTAAGTTGTACAGTAAACTTCTACGATCCTGAAAGAGAAAAACCAGGGCAGACCTCTGGGTGTCTCTCTGGCCACCCTAGGCACACACAAAAATTACTTCTGCTGCTCACACTATGCGTACAAAAGGTTAATAGGTACAGACCAATGGAATGTTAACGCAGTCTAGGGCTGTGCTTGAGTAGTGATGTATGGAAAGACACTGAAATTAAAACATTTCGTTCTGCATGTTCTGAGATGATACCACATGATGGTTTGGTTATATTAGATGACAAAGCAGGGCTTCTTAGGACGTTTAAATTAACACTGGATCTAACATTATTCCAAATTGTTTAACATATTCTTCCAATTCTTGTACAAATACATGAAGCTAATACATTTTTTCCACACTCCAGGCATCTTCTAATGACAGTGTTTGGTAGGTTGATTTTTTTTCCCCCAAAAAAGGTAGCTTTCAAGACAAAATTATGATCACCTTGAAAGCTATGTCTAAAAAGCAAAGACTTACCTGTCTTGTTTTCTCTGACCTCAATAATATAAACATTTATGTCATGGTGGAATTTTGAGCCCACTGGGGGTTGTGGAGTGGAAATTGCGTGAGGTCTGAAGGCCTCTTTGCCTTCCACAGTGGGTGGTCTTTGCGGAGGGGAAGGACTTGTGGTCTTGACAGACTCTCTGTCCATATCAGCTTCTGTTTCCTTAGCTATGAGATCATCAAGGGTAGTAGTGGAAGAAGGGTGCGACGTGGTTTCTCCCAGGAGCACAATGTCCCGGGTGGTTCCCTCTCCAGGGTACCTGTGGATGAGAGAGGGTTCCTCAGTGTGTGCTGTAGGTGGCATGGATGCTGAGGTTGGGTGACGTCTGTCAACCACACCGACTGCAGGAGTGATATCACTTGGCACTGCTGCTGTGGTTGTTGAAAGTTGTGGTAATTCTGTGCCTTTGGGCTTCTCAAATAATCCAGAGCCTAAATCCATATAATCCAGTGAAGTTTCCTCCTTTTTCCCTGTAGTGATTTCCTCTAAAAGCGGAGTGAGATGGGTGCCTAAGGGAGTTGAGGGGGAGGTGAATTCTGCTGGACTACTGCCTTCTACGTCGTATCTGTCTTCAGGCTTTTGACTCACAAATACTTCGGGCTTGATGCTTACTGTGGCCGTTTCGTCTACTTCCACTTTGTGTTCAGTTACAGCACTAGCTGGGTGCTCGACTTCTCCAACCACAGTTGTTTCAAAAACAGGAACTCTCTCCATGCTTGTTACCATTGGACCTTCTAATGCTGACCCTTCACCCTTGTCTTCATCAGGGAGAGTCCTCGCCTCTGTGGACACAGCACCAGTAGAAGTGAGAACGTGATCTGGCCTCCCGGTTGTGTGGTCTTCCAAAGGGATTTCTTCCTGCGTTGTTGCCTGCACAGTTTCCACTGTTGTTCTCAAAGTTTCGGGAGCCATAGTTGCTTCCAGATCAGGCTGCTCTATGCCTTCTCCAGAGGCCAAACCTTCTGGTGGACCAGAAGGAGCAAACTCTCCCCGGTCTATCTTGGGAGTTACCGAGAGAGGAGCAATGTGGTAAGTGTCTGCGTAAGTAGTGGGCTCTGGAGTACTACTAGAACTCATAAAGGCCCATCCTCCCCCATCGGAGGTGTGCGCCAGTGAGAAAACAGTAGACAGTGGCTTGGAGACATCTGCATCTTCTCCTTCGCCCAGTGCACTTCCTTCCATAGTGGCATAAATAACTCGCCCTTCCGTGCTTATGGTAGGTGAAGCTCTGCCTTCAGTTACAGAATCTCTCCAAGTGGACTGTTCTGAAATGCCTATTGATGGAGCCGGCTGAAATTTCACTGTGACTTTCCCTTCCTCTGTTGAGCCTTCCTCAGCAAACTCTTCTAACGGTTTTTGAGTAAATTCATCTCTTCCATTTTCTGTAAAACCTAGGCTGTCCTCATCCTTTCCATTTAAACCCAGTGTGGTAACAACAACAGGGGGCTGTTCTGTAGAGCTTGCCTGCTCTGTGGACTGTACAGTCATGAGTGTAGCGCTGTCCTCATCCCACGACCATTGTGGTCCCGTGACCACCTCCACGCTGGAAGTGCTGTGGGTCATGTGTACTGCTGTAACATCTTTGTCCTGCCTGGGAGTATCTGCAGAGGCATCTATTCCACCAAGAGTTTGCACAGTTTCTTCCTCCATTGCCCCTGCCACGGTGGGCTTCACACTCAATTCTGTTGCTGTCGGTTCTGGGAAATCAAAGGCTTTGGTCATTTCCACAGAAGATTCTGGAAAATGGACTTGCTCCCAGGAAGATGTAGAGAGGCTCATCCCAGAGAATTCTTCTTCCACATTTCCTATAAAAGGCTCTTTGGTGACTTCTCCCTGTATTCCATAATGCCCGTAAGTGTCAGTTCTCCTCTCTGGTCTTGGTGTCTCTGTTCTGTCATTTTCATGTGTCATTTCTGTCCTTGAAAAAGGACGAACAGCTGTGGACATTCCCTCTACTGACATTTTGTCCCCGGAATAGGGAAGTGACTCCCCTTCCGTAACAAGCTGGGATGGGATAGGTGTAGCAGACAGAGGTGGGCCAAAGGAATCTTCGGTTATCAGACCCCTTGTCTGTACTCCTTCCCAGCTCTCTGTGGCTGACCCAGCCTGATCAGGCGCACTCACAGGAGAAAGGACTGTGAATGATGCCATTGACATGAAGTCCTCAAGGGTCTTTGACACTGTAATCACTTCCGGTATTTGGCTAAAGACTGTTGTGCCCTGCCCAGATCTGACCGTGATTGTACTGTCTTCCCTGTCATCTCCTCCCAAGGCAACCCCGTAGTGCTTTGTGCTCACCAAGTCAGGAGCAGCGCCTACAGTTGTATCTTCACTTTGGGATTCCAGTTTCATTTCTGTGGATGCAAATGTTGCTTCAGTTACGGATGATTCCTTGGAGGGAGCGTGTTTTAAGACCTCCATAGACGTGACTAGGGGACCCACTTCTATTTGTTCAACCTGTGTCACAGATTTAAGTGTCTGAGAGTCTTCCTTGACACCATCCCACGAATCAGTGGTGGGCTGAGAGATGACAGTTGTGCTTTGAAGACCTTCCTCCTTAATTTCCAATATATCTGCTCTCTCAAGAGCAGGTCCAGAGGCAGAAGGCGAAGGTGAGTAGTAGTCCCAAAGCCTCTCCCCACTCTCAACAGGAGTGGCGGGGGCTGCGGTGGCTCTCAGGCTTGTGACTGCCTGCGTTGGGACCGTGGTTTTCTGTGCAGAATTGATCATATTCCCTACAGGAGGGAACTCTCTCGTAATAAAGGACAACTCAGTGACTAAAGGGATGCTGGGTGTCGTTGCCTGGAGGACCACCTGTGGGTCTCTGGACAGACTGGGTGATGCAGTTTCTGCGAGGATTTTCAACTCGGTCGTTGTAGCCTCTGATATATTCTGTTTAGCTAGAAAAATAATTTCAAAGAGTTGATTAGACAAGTCACTCAAACAACGCTGCACGTCCAGTGTCTGTTATTTCTGGATGGGCCTCGGGGTTTTGTGATGGAAGAAGAATCTAAGCAGTGCAACCCAAAGAAACAAAACTGAACACGTAAGAGCCACAAGTAGGTAAGCTGTGTCATCTCGTAAGAGCTATGCTGGTTATTACTGGTAGAAAATACTGTTATATAGTATAATATAGTGGTATCTATACTGGTAGGAAAGATTATCCTCAAAGGAAAGGAATATTACATGGTTCTAGGAAATGGCAGGCCCAAGAATGTATAACTCCAGAGTGTGGACACAGTGAACCATCTGTTTATTGGAAACTACAGCATCAACCTGAAACCTCAGAGGAGCCCGTGATGCTACGACCCCACTGGAGGCTCCGGTGCCCTGCCGCCAGCCCTCCCCATGCACTCCTCCTGCTCAGCTGCACAGTGTCTCGAGGGAGAAGGCGTGTCTCAGACTGCAAGACAACACAAAGCCACATCAAATGAAACAGGCTTCCACAGGAGCCATGACACTGTCCTCCAAGCGAAGGTTTCTGTAAAAACAGGATATTAAACTTTTTAATAGTGCTCTTCATTTGGTTCCAGGTGTTGGACCTCTCCTCTTCATCTTCCTTCCAAGTCTGTAGGCTTGTGTCTAATAAACAATCGACTGTGTCTGGCAGAGGCTGCCTGGCATTGGCTGTGGTCCTACACTTTGTTGTACATTCTCCACACTATGTTTGTACCTCTTCTGGGTTCTGCTTCCTGCCTTTCTTTAGTATGAAACATAAGCACACAGGAAATAATGTACCGACATGGTATATTTTAGGTCTGTAATTACAAATCACTTGAATAGCCCTGAACATGAGCAAGAGTAGATTCAGGCAATATAAAGTAACCTGTTATCATAAAACCCTACACTATAATGTCTCTACATTTCTACAGAATCGCTGGCCTGCTTCAAGGTTTTTTTAAATCATTCATGGAAGTATCTACTTTTTCAACAAAATTCCTCAATACAGGGAACACGCCTCAGCCTGGCACACAAGGGTTGTTGTTAACAAAAAAAAAAAAAAAAAAAAAAAATCCACATTTTCTAAAATTAAAACTTAGCTGCTGCTGACCTCCCAAGGAGCTGGTCTCAGGAACCCCTCAGCCATGGCGTGGCTGCCGCCTCTGTGACTCAGCACTGGGGACATGGGCAGTGCATGTTCCCAGGATGACATGTGTCCTGCGTGTCACACAGCTCTGACATCTCCAAATGGAAGTCCCTAAAAACCAAAACTGGGTCCCTTTTGACTCCATTTTTCTTGTCAAAATTTAATGACAAAATGGTGTGACTTTCTGTAAATGAGCGAACAGCAATGGCAGGGTCCTTGCATTTGTCTGGCCCTGGCGCTCACCAGCTGTTCTATTGCCCAGAACATGTAAAAGCCTAGACTTTTCTACTTCCTAATGAATGTGCAGAGGTCACTGAATTACTGTGACCCGAAATACTCTTACATATCTGTCACTGCATATCTTATTCTACTAATCAAATAAGAACTAGGGGATTTTAAAACATGTGAAATATCCTTTTTTCCACCTTTTAAGACAAGCTTTTTTTCCCTTCATTTCCTGAAAGAGGTATTGGTCTACTTTGATTGACATGAACAACTTAAAGGCCCAAACTGTGGTCGACTATTTTTCTTTTAATTCAATTCTCTATCCTCTGAAATTCCATCACCGTTACCTCATGCCAGTGCCAAAATTTCACGTTTGTCTTATAACTGAATTCTTTGGGGAAATAATAAAAAGTATGTGCAGAGGAGGCTCCCATAGAAACATAATATAAACTTTTAAAACATTGCATAGGAGAGAAAATTTAATCATATTATTAATAACAACACAAAGGCTAATTTTACTTCTTCCCTCTGAGTATTGCCATGACTGACGAAATTAATTTAAGGTGGTATTACACTACCTCCGAACAAAGGCTATGAGTCAGGTCTTCCTACACTGCAAGACAAGCATGCTGTTCGTGAGGCTTGACAATGCTATGAAAATATTTTTATAGTATTTTTAAAATTGGCCAGATTTTAAAAACTAAATAAACATATGTCATTGCCAATTATTCCTGTATAGCCTGTGGTGGTCTTTCCCCGAGCCTTACTGCGTGGTAAGAAGATGGCAGTACTTCTCAGGGAATCTGCCTTCCAACATCAGCATTTCTATCGCCTTGTGTGCAGGAAGAAAAAAAGAGTTTCTACCATTTTAGGGTCCAGTTTTCAACAATCTGTTTACAATTAAGTTAATTAATTCTGCAACTCGGAATGAAAGCCTCAGACATCCTCCGGGGCGGGGTGCTTGTTCTGTCACCGGCACAGCTGACTTCCATCCTAGCTCTCCACATCTGATCTTCTCTGTCATTTGTTTCAGCTGGCCCAGAAAAGGAACGAATTTTCTAAAAGCACAAGCATCTACAAGGAGCCAGGTTAGGAATGCATACAACTGTGTTACAGATGAGTATCATAAAGGTGAACACACAACCCCGGGTCATTCTGCCAAGTCCTTCCAGGAGGTGGGTTCACAGGGAGGCATTCAGGGCTTGGAAAACGACCAGTGTTCCTTCTACCTCATTACTGAGGAAGCCAGCAAAAATCAGCATACTTCTTTTCCCACAAAAGTTCCCTTCCAACCTTTGCAGCTGTCTGCTGCCCAGATGTTTTACATCACTGTACTTATGGTATTTTATGTTCTATAGACTATCTTTTCTGAGCTTCTGTTGTGAGACATGAGGCAGATTTTCCTAATAAAATGTAAAACCCCTCTTTGCACATCACAGGCTGTTTAACTCATACCTCACACTGGCCACATTATGGAGATATGACTAACTCGTGCTTCTTTTACATTGAATAGATCCATCAATAAGTGCAACCGGATGAGGGGAGGCAAATGTAGTGGGTGTTCAGTGGGTGCGCTGTGGCTTCCCGGATGAAGAAAGGGACCAGATTGAAAAGTGGCATTAGATCCAAACTATCTTTTACATGTTTTGGGTGGAAGCCAACTGATTCCAGATTAATAAACAAGAAATGGATTTTAAGTACAAATTGGGGAAGGATTGGTTTTGTCAACTAGAAGCAGAATATGATTTAGGGCAAGAAAAAATTCAAATCAAAACAAAACAATGATGAAGGGCCTCTGGATTAGCAAAGCAGGCACCTTTAAGTGGGAGCACATGAGTAAGATTACACAGGAAGTAGGCGGAGCTAACTTAGCTCTGTACCAACATTTCCACTCACTCCAATCATAAGCAAATAAAGGGATGAAAAGGACAGCGAGGGTTCACAGATAATGTGACCCTTACAGGTTCCAATTAATATTTCAAAGCAAGGAAATTGTTTCTCTGGAAATGCAGAATGACAAATAAATGTGCTCAACAGTTATGGCTGCTACTTAGATTTGCTGTTTAGCAGAAAAACAGATTCAAGTTCTACCGTTGAAACTCTAAGATAATTAGAATGCTCTGGCAGTGACAGCTGTGAATACTAGACTGGGTTCTCTAGGAAACTTGCACTTGCTTTTGTTCCTGAGAGCATCAGCAGTAAGTAAGTGGGATTGGCCTGCGTGCAGAGTGAGTCTGGCCAATGCAGACTGGGGGAGTGGGGGGACGCACGGTGTGGGCATCCAGAGTTCTGTGTCTTTATCACGTTTTAGCTTTTACAGAGCTTGCTAGTTCTGAGGCCAAAGAAAAATAAAGAGGACACAGTTTAACTTAATCATCGAGAGAAAATAGATGGGAAAACTCTTCCGCAAGGGTGTTCATTGACCTGTTTATCACGTCTAGGTGACCAGAACACCTTGTAGCCATATTTAGTATCAGTAACTATAAATGTGTTATTCATGAGGTTAGGAAGAAAGGAAGGATGGCGAACTCAAGAGCTGGCGCACCCATTCACCAACTGGCTTTAACAAAAGCACCGTCTATATGTGCTAAAAGCAAATGAGAAAACTGGGATACATTGCCAAATTCCTCTGCTTAACCAGCTGTTCGATTCTGAATCCACTTTGGGAGCCGTAGCCGGGGCCACAACCCATAAACTTTGCCCTGCAGGATTTAGTCACCCCTGGACTATGTGGGAAAAGTGGGCAGGCGTGGAGTCCTTTTGAAAATGCATATCAAAAGAATCCTTGCAAAATTTGTTAGAAATTTAGGGGGCTGTGAGCACTGGAAAGTGTAAAGAAGGTTTTTATGTCATGGCTAGACTTTCTTAACCTCTCCTGTGCTGAACAAATTCTGAGTGAGATAGGGTTTCAGGGAGGAAGGGATTAACAAAGCTTGGGACTCCAGCTTGGGAAAAACACACTAAATTGTGAGTCCATTCTACTTCCAAGTTCTACACTTTCAATGAAGTAGTGAAAATACCTACATCTAACCCTTTCATCCTTTTTTCGCATTTGTATAGGTTTTTAGTGGACTCTGTTTAAATCTGAACATGTTATTTCATGCATTCACGTGAACATTTCATTTAAATAATTTAAGACAAGTCAGGTTGAATTTTTAATAATAATCTTCATGGCTACAGATGAGCCTTGATTTTGAACTTATCCTAGAGGAGAAAAGCATGCTGTTTAAAAGCTTTCTAGAGCCAGTTTGGTGCTTCTCCCAAAAGCTTTCTAGAGCTGGTTTGGTGCTTCTCCAGAAAAAAAGTAATCCAAATATCCAGGCTCTGCTTCCTCTCTGTGGTGTCTCCAAATCTCTCTCTCACACACACGTCAATCAAATTTTGTTCCTTCCTCTCAGTGCTCCCTCAGTGTAAAACTGATATTAGAGCCTGAACTATTTGCAAGTTGCTGTTGTGACCACGCAGCTTGTAGGACTGTATATCTGTCTGTTTTTAGGAGGAACTTGTAGTTATTGTTCTTTTCCTGAAAGTGGCTAAGGAAGATTGTAGTGTGAAGATCTGAGAATAAAAGCTAGAGTTTTTCATGGCTGGTGTGGCCCTGATCACAGCGGAGACTCTGACCGTCAGATAGCAGAGGCCGAGAGAGAGGAAGCCAGCAGGGGGGCCTCAGCCAGGAGGCCACGAGGCCAAGAGGCCAGGAGGCCAGGAGGCAAGGGCCAGGGAGGGGCAGGGTGTTGTTGTGGACTACTTAGACACAACAGCCCTTGCTTTTCTCCTTGAGGAAGTGAGGGATCAAATCGCTAGGGAATGCTCTACTCATTTTAGTTATGCATTTCTTCAAGATGTATGAGAAATTTTGTCAAATTTAGTCAATTTAGTCAAAATATATCTCTATGTTGAGGATATGCAAGGTCATCCAAAAACGGAATGTTTGTTCTTTAGAATAATATAGACCATACAGTAGATATTGCAGTAAGACTCAGATTACTCATTTCTTTTAAGCCTGCTATGATCATGATATACCACGTGACTAGTACTGGAAAAATATTTAAAGATAACAAAAAACTTAATGAGATCATGAATGCTAAAAAGGTTACTCAAATTTAATTTTAAGTGGTAGACTGAACGAAGATACCTTATCTGTGTTACATATTGCAAAGTGTACTTCAATTAATTCAGTATAAAATTTATCATTAATCATTAATCTTGAGTCTGCTAATATTCATTAATCATCAGTATTCATTATAGAATGTAATTATTCATTATAGAATGTAATCAAAGGGCACATTTTCCATTCCTTGAAATAAAATAAGATACATTGACGCTTTTATCAATATTGTGGCTCATTTTTAGATAGCCATAGGACAGTATGACTACCCATGTCATCTCTAAATACTCACCTGTAATCAATGAAATTTAACTGCTCCACCATTTCAACAAAGCATTGATATCCAACAAAAACAAAATAACCAGATTTGAAGGATTTAGCTCAGGCAGTACCAGCCTAGTTATCCTCGTACCAACAATAAAACTGCATTTAAGGACTGAAACGAATACAAAGTAACCATTCAGAAATATGTTCTGTGGCTCTGAGTCTGCCCTTTCCTTCTGCCCTCTTCAAACCCACATGTTACACTGGCTCTTGTCTTAAGCATATCTCTGTCGGTCTGCCGGATCTCGGAAGTCACTGAGCAGTTTCCATTCTGTGCACATACTCTAAGACCTGGCTCCCTCTCTAGGGGCTAGCTGAACACCAGTGCATGCCTTTGAAGTATGTTTTTTCTTTTAATCTGTAATTTTTAAAAAGATATCAAACACTTACGTTTAAAGCAGTAGGCATCAAATCTGCTATCAGGGGGAGGGAAGCCTGTCTGGTTCTCAAAACGATACAGGGTTCTCACCCCAAGGAGACCACCTCCACACTGGGCCCTGGCTACAGTCACAGGGTGGCGCACGCTGGCATCCATCAGCCACCCGTAGTCACACTGGTCGAAGCCGTTCCTCCAGGCGGCCTGCAGCTCCCCCACTGTCGCCAGCCTGGCATCCTGGACCTCACACACTTCCGCGGCCTCCTCGAAGGTGAATTTGTTGGGACCGGTAATGTGGAATACATCCCCTGGAAGAAAGAAGGGATAGAAAGCCCTGAGTTTGGCTATTGATTCCTTTTCTTTTCTCATAAACATGGAGGGTGAAGTACAAAACAATGATTAATGTAAGAAAGAGATTCTGCCATTGTATAGCAAAAGGTATGATAGCTACTTCGGTATGATTCCTATAGGTATTCCTCATCTAACATCGTACTGGCTGAATGGCAGCACGGAATTAAGCTCCCCCCGTGTGCATGTGCAGTTCGGCACTTCTTGGTTACAGAATGTCAGTAGCTATGCTTATAATTATGCTACATTACATAATTACAGATATAAGCATAGCTTATATCTATGCTGTAATTCCCACTGATTCACTGTACAGCACAGTCCCATAGATTTCAGTTGTTATAAGCACAGCACTGCCTATAAGCATTATACAAATAAAATCAAGTTGGCGCTGCCTTTGACCATTTCTTGGTTCAGAATGCTGCGACACTGTTCCTACAAGCAATGCCTCATGAAGTGACAGGTTCATTTAACAACCAATTTAAAAGAATGGAACTCAGCCGTTACGTGAGGAGGGTCTGCATGGACCTATAAGACAAAGGCATATCAGACAAAATCAGTATTTTTTCCCCTGTGGCCCTGTGTATATAGTCCTATTAGCCACAGAAGTCATTTGATAATAAAATTGCAACAAATCTTTTTAACAAATTACTGTAAACAGATCCCTCCAAGAGATTCTTCAGGTTATGAATCAAGGAATGGGATTCCTCTCTAAAGAGAGTTTTTGTACTAAACAACCCCACCTGTAAAAGAGAAAGCTATAGGACGCATATATTTTTATGTTTTATGTTGTTTGCTGTAGGACCACAGAGGAATTCTCCAAGTCTTCTCACATATCCCGGCCATCAAGGCCGATTAACTCCATTATACTGCGCAGTTAAGTCGGGAAGCCCCCAGGAGTTTGAAGTCAGGAAGGACAGAAACTGCATGCTGCTCTCTCCCACCTTCTTGTCGCAGGCTCCACGCCACCACGATGGCCACGTGGGTCGCAGCCAGCTGGGCAGCATGGCGCCAAGGGCATAGGGGGCCGCCCTCAGCTCCCACTCAGCCAGACAGGGACAGACACCTGCGGAGGAGGCCTTTCTTCCTACTGGCTTTGTCCAGAGATACACTCCGTGGGACCCATTTAACCAGAGTGGGCACATAGCTCTAACCTTTCACAGACACCGTAAGCGCCACCAGGGCTCTACAATATAATAGTCTAAACAATTCTGAGTTTATGAAAGTGACAGTTTGGGGGCTAACTAGTATAATCTGCCAGAATTAACTCAACTCAAATTAAATGATGCCTTTCATCCATGCGCACAGGACATCTACGAGCTAGAAGACAGAGGCACGGTGAGCAAACACTTAAGCAAAGAGAACAGGTAGAGGACTAAAAGAGTGGGAGAGAGGAGGGAAGAAGCCAAAGTACTGGTAGGTCATCAAGGTAGCAGCTGCTTCTGGTCTCACCGAGGCGGATGGCTGACTCGGTGACACATGAGACACCAGGGACATCAGAAGCGCGTGTATCTGGGTCTTGATGGGACCCAAGCCAGACATAAGAAGTTCTTTAAAATGAATAGCACCATCACCCCGAGTGCGCAATAGCTTTACAAAAAAAATTAGAAATTACTCATGGGGAAAATCTGGCCAAAGAACACGTACAAGCTCATCTCACTATCAATCTAAAAGTTCTCCTGAAGGAAACACAGCAGATCCTAGTCAGAGCGATTGACACAGCATGGACAAATTACTTGGACCTGGCTGAAAGGACTAGCACAGCAAAACTTGGATTTTATATATTCCATTATTTAACCTGGCTAAGGATAGTTATCTGGAATCTAGAAATACAAATAAGAACAAGTCCCACCCTCCCATAAATTTTAATTTAATTAATTTTTCGCAAACCCAGCCGCACAGGATGGATTCACATAACAGGTGCTTGATAAATAATGCTTCAAGTTTTTGTTAGGAAATGAGGTCTCTTTTTTCCCATGCAGTGAAGTCTCCTGGAAAGCTCTGGGAAGCCGCTGTTGGGGACGGCTATTGTGTCTCGCCTCGCCCTTGGTTCAGGCAATAGGGACAAGGACAGAGGGAAAAATGGTGCCATGCAGCCACCGGGCCTGAAGGGGTGAGGGTGGCACAAAGGCCGCAGCCTGGACCTCAAAGGTCAAATTCAGACTTGTGGCTGCAGCCGGGTCAGCACCTTGGTGACCTCGGTTTCCCGAACTGTTAGGCAGTTCTCTGAGGCAAAACTACTCCTTGCCAGGCAGCACGGGGCATAGAGACAACAGGCATTGCGTGCACTGCTCCTCACGGTGCTGCTAGCTGATAGATGGGAGGGCTTCAGCCGATCTGAGCCAGACCAGACCAACGGGCCAAGGAGGGAGAAAGGAACACAGTAACTGGCTTCCGGTTTCAGACAGAAACCATGTGCTGGGGGTGTTAGGAGAAAGCCGCATTTTCAGTAGATACTGACAGGAGTTTTTAACTGGGAATTCCAATAGGAAAGCAATCCACTGTCACTTTCAGAACTCTTCATGCAGAAAGTCTTACTAAATCTGACTATATCAACATATCGATTATTTGGCTCACTTTGTCAGGAAGTGTAATTTCCATTTATCTCTTTGATACTCATCAAATAATAATTCACTAACTGATTGAAATTGCTATCAGAATACCGTTTAGTTTCCTTCTTTTCATTTACATTCCAAACATAGAAATAAAATAGAAAAAATGTGCAAAAGCTGCCATCATTCTTGTACATGTTACTCAGATGGAGAAACAAAGCAGATTTAACTGGAACGATCAGTTTAGTGTGATGACTGAAAGAACTTATCTCTAAGGACAACACATATTCAGTCCTCATACATGGCATAATTGTTGCTTTACTTCAGAATCATGAGAAGAATAGGAGAAATGTACTTAAACTCTGCTCCTGAATTATGTACATAGGTCTTTTACAATCATAATTCTTTAGCATGAACGTTGTCTTGCTTACTTGAAAAACTTACAGATAGCGTGGAAGCCATATGCTACAGAGTGACCATAGCCAGCCTTCAATCGCCTATCGTTAAGCTCAATCCATAATGTATGCTGTGGTCTGTATGGCCGAACTCCTATCCTACCTGCGCATCACTGCCTAGATATTCACACCAAGACATCTGTACACAGATCCATTGCATGAAATCATTTAGAAAATCCTACCCTGCAGACCTAGGCTCCTGATGGGAAGACCAGCTTCTGTGGGACGGCTCACAAACATGACTTCAGCGTTAGGCTCCAGAGCGAGCTTCCCACAGCCCTTCCATGACCCTGACCGCACTAGCAGCGCAAGTGCCACATGAGAGACCCCGCACAGAGACGTGAACCCAGTATCCCTGGAGTCAGTCACGTCACGAATGGCAAGTGGGCACAAAGGGGGACAGACAGAGGGGTACCCCACCCAACAGCCGTGGTGGAGTAGGCCTGAAATCCTGTGCCCAAGCCTCAAGCTCAGAGGCAAGGCCCCTGAGGGCTGACTGGGTGGTCAGTGCGCTGCGCTCTTGTCGATGAGCATGCCGGAAGCAAGTGGAAGGCCAAAGAGGGGGTTCACATGGGGCGTGACCCCGAAGGATTTGTTCTTGTTCCCTGCTGCTCCCTCTAAAGCTTTCCTCAGTCAGCCACTTGCTCCGTGCTCTCTCTGCCTTGGAACCAGCTAAGAAAGAGTGCTTTGGAAGTCATGAGCCAAAATAAAGGCTCCCTCCTCTCCTCCCTTCTCTCCCCTCCCCCTCTCCTCCTCTTCCTCCTCCTTCTCCTCCTCTTCCTCTTCCTCCTCCTCTTCCTCAAGCTCAGGATGTCTCACATTTTTTATGCATCAATGGAAAACCTGACTAAACCAACAGTCCAAGTCAGCAATTTAAGACAGACACGGAAGGACCACATTTTGTCAAAAGAAACTAGTTTTGCAAGAAGTAAACAGTGAACCAAGCCAGTGCAATGCTGAAGAACTTCTCAGTGATAAATGACAGACGCCAGTCCTATAACCCACACCGAAATACAGGGCAGGCTAAATGTAGGTTGATCTTAGGACGACGATGTTAACACTGTCAAAGTCTGTTGATCTAAGTTCAGCTTTCAAGCCCATAGGCAGGAATAACATACAAGTTAGATTTCCTAAACTAGAGCGCAATGGGATGAAATGGTATGGGCCCTGCTCAGAAGTGAATGTCCCCGTAAGAAGGTGTCAAAAGGCAACACCCAAGGTCCAAAGGCAAAACCAGATAGGGACCCAGAGAAGCCAGACGAGAAGGCCCCTGACCATTGCGAGCTGAAGCCCCGCACAGCCGCCCAGGCGTCTGCTGAGCTGTTTTCCCACAACGCCATTTGATTGGCCCATCTGTGAGCGTTTCCACCCAGCACGCAGCTTTTCCGTACTTGTTTCTCCTGGTGGGAATAATGAAAATGTCCTCTCAGCTGCTACCACGGTACCTTATTTACTTTTGGGATGGTGAACACAACATTCTAGGAAAGAAAAATGCTCATCCTATTAGCCTAGGATGAGATTGTGTTCCACTCCATTCCCAGGAAGCTGTACCTGAACAACCTAAGGTGATTTTACCTTTACTGGACAGTTTAACTCCTGGAAGGAAACATCTTTTTTACAGTTTGGTGTGAGGTCTACTATAAAGTTCCAGTAATAGCTTCACCAAAGCAGATACCTGGATAGGTCACTCTTCACATTTGTAACTCTAGCTTCAATGTAGAACATGGTTATCTATTTATAGGAAAATACCCTATTTTTCTCTAAGGAGAACAAGTAAAAGTCACTAAATTCATAAAATACTTGTCACACACACAAAATGATCCAATAGTTAGGATAAAATGTCCTCTTAATATCTGTGTGTGTGTGTGTGTGTGTGTGTGTTTAGTACAAGGCCTACAGGGTCTCACCACATGGATTGGATTTGTAGTGATCCTTTCTGTTTTCAGTCTCTCAAGCACTGGTATTACAGGTGCATGCCACCATGTCCAATCTCAATGGCCATCTCAGTATGCCCTGGGAGATGGGGACAGCATAGCCGGCCAGGGATTGAACCCCCAGCTCTAGTATCTGCCTAAGCAGGTGCTTTAATCCACTGAGCTATCTGGGTAGCCCTAACTTTTATCAACTTAATTTCTAAGTCAGAAGGGGCTTATGTATGTATATGCATGACCATATTCACACAAATGAACACACAAATCAAAGACAAAAGACAATTTCTCCTGTAAGATAATCTGCATATTTGTGGGGATACCTGTACTATATTTCAAGGCATATTTTTTTCCTAAAATGACAAGTTAAATCTTTCTAGAGTCAAATTGGGCTTCCTATGCCAACTTTCCAGAGATTCCTGGAAGAAGCTAGAAGATGTAATTGGTGAGACGCTAATACGTAGTGACGTCACACTAAATTCAGCCTGATCGTGGAATCACCATCATCAGAAACATGGAAATTTAGAGCCCACGAGATAGCTCAGCAGATTAGGGGCCTGCTTAGCCAAGCAAAGAGACCAGGGTTCAAGCCCCTGCATGCTGGCCCCACCCCCAGATGCGCTAAGCCAGCCAGCAAGTCTGGGCATGGCAGCGAATGCCTGTAATCCCAGCACCGGGGAAGCTGAAAACAGGAGGATCACTATGAGTCCACGATGCCTCATGACATCCTGTACCAAATGCGGAGGAGCAGGAGGAGAAGGAGGAGGAGGAGGACGAGCACGGAAAATTCACCAGCTGCTCTGAGGCTTCGGGCAGCCTGGGCCAGCCTCGTCCTTTCTCCATGTATTGCTTCCTGGCACTTCAAAACTGAAGGCAACTAGTGACGAAAGCAAACCAAGCCCTCAAACACGATCCGGCGTCCAAAAGCTGGAGTGTGGCCCCAGCACGCACTTGGCAAAACTGCTAGAGAGCTGCAGAAAGCCCGGATGCACCCTCTCCCTCCCAGGACGACCGCTAATGATCGCAAAGGGGAAGGTGACCACGACAGGTGCACAGCTCCCTCCTGGCCCGTGGCTCGGGGGCTCCGCTTGGCAGTCAAACAGCGCAGCCTCCTGGGTGAAGGCATTCGCTGAGGAAGGGCGATGAGTGGAAATTTGTGCTCCGAACCCCACGCTCCCAAACAGTTGAGTCTGAGAATCAGTTCTCAACTGACCGATTCCCTTCCCCTCTGTGAGAACAGAGGCTCCAGTTTTTTGTTGTTTCCCCATATTAAAAATTCAGCATGCATCTTTTTTGCTACATTTCCTTGTTGTGTGAGTCAAAATCATACCTAGGTGAGGAACACATGCACACCTCAGTAGATGAAGTAAGCTGAAATTCGTCACGTGAAATAAGCACTTCAATACCTATAAGAGAAAGCCTGTTTTCCAAAGATGTCAAGATGATAACAAGGATACAATAATTGCCTTTGAATTACTGATTTTTTAGTTCCCTCCACCCCCCAAAAAATACAGTAAAACATCGGTGAGGTTTGTTAGGCTCAGGAATATAGAAGTAAATTTCCATTCTTATTTGCTCGCACTCTCTATCTCTCTCCCTCTTTAATTTTTGCTTATATCTACATCAAAGCAGCAAAGACTCTCGTACCCTCCAAAACACAAACTCCATCATCAGTATATTTCTGGCTGAGGAACACCACTATATAACCATTAATGGGCCAGTATTTGGAGGTAATTCAGAGCCATGTCAATTCCTCCTAAGAGCTGGTCCTGTATTTTCTGCTAAAGCCAACCTTCCATTAACAGTGACAGGACAAAGACAGGATCTGCCAAAACACCTTCACCCCCTCTTGGAATCCAGAACTAGCACTAGAGTTAGCTGGCCATCTTTCTAATTTGAAAGTCAGGATGCTAGAACACTAGCTCCTTACATAACAAATTTTCCAATAGTCTCAGGTTGAGATAGAAATGCACTCATGTGGCTCGAAAGCATAGAATATGGGCTTTGGGACATTCAATCTCTAATTAATTATTGTAGCATTATCAATAGAGTACTATGTAATAGTAGTCTCTTAATCAGATTACATTAATGTGAAGAGAATTTTCATGCTTATAAGTGTGTTACAAGATCTCAGATATGTAAGTTGAAAACCACATAAAGGCTGCACTGCAAATTTAAGCTTGTTCCTAAGTTCATTCTGGTATCTATACTCATTCAAAAGAAGTTGTAGACAACTTCTGGGTCTCTGATTCTTCAAACTATTTGACAGACTGAGTACTCCTCAGGCACAGCAGATGGCCGGCCTCGGGCTAGCACTGGAATGTTACCCTCGTCTTTGTGGTTCTCAGCTGAAATTTAAAACTGCCACTGTCTTTCCAAAGATGATTTTGGATTCAGAACACCTTAAAGCAAATGGCCATCCTGTGCCTTAAGGACTCTATATTAAAATATTTCTACTTATGCAAAATTTAAAAGACTTTATGTAGAAAAAAAATCCCTAAGACATGCATGAAAACACTACTGATATTATTAGACAAGTACAGTGATACTGCAAGACACATAACCAATACATAAAAATCTCTTAGATTTCTGAACACTTCCAAAAATACAATTCTAAAAAGAAATTTAGGAAATTCATTTATACATGTTTTAATAAGAATAAAATATTTAGGACTAAATGTAACAAAAGAATCATGAAATATGTAATCTGAAAACTATAAAATAATACTGACTAAAATTAAAGAACATCTTTAAAAAGCTCATGGATCAAAAGATTTAATACAGCTAGATATGGTCCAAGCTAATGTGGAGATTGAATGAGATCTTTTAGAATCATAATTATCTTCTTTGTGGAAACTGACAAACTGGCTTTAAAAATCGTATGGAAATCCAAATGACCCACAACAGCTAAAATATTTTTGAAAAGAAGAATACCTCAAGGGCTTAAAGTGCCTGCTAGCAGGCTCAAGGGCCACGGGTTCCCCCCGCCGGCAGTGCCTGCCCTGCAGCCAGGCTGTGCTGAGAAGGCGATTGAGACTGGGCATAGTGGTGCCCACCTGTAACCCCAGCTCTTGGGGGGCTGTAAACAGGCGGATCACTACGAGTCTGGTCTAGTAGTGAGACCCTGAACACCTTGAGGATCCTTCCCTGAAATGTGGAAAAAAGAAAAGAAGAAAATTGCAGGTCTCACATGTTTTCAGTTATAATTTTTACTAGAACAATACTAGTAAAAATAATGCGATGCTAATTTCCTTAGAAATTAGTGGCTAGAATCGCAAATCCAGAAGCAACCTCATCCACCAGTGATCAACTGATTTTTAACAGAATGTCAAGGCCGCTAAGCAGAGAAAGAGCCATCTGTACAATACATGTTGCTGGGACAAAAGTGGATTTGGGTGCTCAGCCTTACCGTGTGAACAGAACAGTGAGAGAACTGAAATTTGTAAGGCAAACCTTTATGAACAGGGTTTAGTAATATCTTCTGAGGCACGACACCAAAGCACGCATGTGTAAATGCACACACATACAACACACACACAAGCAGGTAGATTGGACCTCATTAAAAGTTTTAAAATTGCACTTTGAAGGGCCCGTATAAAAAAGTAAAAGAGGGAATGCACAGGCTGTGTGAGAACATTTGCCAGCCATGTGCATAAAAAAAAAAAAAAGGTCCTGAACCTTGAGCATGCACAGAGCTCTTACAACCCAATAATGACAAAAATAACACAGTCCCAACCATGCCCTGAAAGTCAGGCATGGTTTATAATCCCGCCCGTTTAGAAGACTGAAACAGGAAGAGTTCAAATTCAAGCCCAAGTTGAGCAGGCTAGTGAGACCCTGTCTTTAAAAAAAAAAAAAAAAAAAAAAAGTCAAAGGGTTAGGGATATAGCTTCATGATAGAATGCCCTAGACTGAGTCCCTAGAATCACAAATAAATCAAAAGACAGAAAAAGGTTCTAGTATAGCTTAGATCTAAAAGCCCCTCCAAAGTCTTGCGTTCAGAGACGGGGATTTGGAAGGTGATTGTACGGCGGTGCTACTCTCACAAGCTGACGTGTTTGTAGCAGGCCACTGTGCCATTTGGAGGCGTGGTCAGGGCCTACAGGCAGCTCACTGAAGCTGTGACCAAAAGCTTTCTCTGGCCAATTTCCACGCTTAGCGCTCTGCTTCCTGGCCACCAGGGGGTGAGCAACTGTTTTTCTGCCCCACCTTTACTTCCTGGGAACCAGCAGATCTTGGACTGAATCCTCACAAACTATGAGACGAAATACACCTTTCTTAGGGCTGCGGAGATAGCCTTAGGGCTGCGGAGTGGCCTGAGTGCCCGGCAAGCGCAAGGCCATGAGTTCGATGCCTGGTGCCCCTATGCAATGCCAACTCCAAAAGTCAGAGCTGAGCTGTGCAGTGAGACCCTTGTATCAAATAAATTAACATTTTAAAAATAATAATAAATAGACCTTTCAGCCGGGCGTGGTGGCTCACGCCTGTAATCCCAGCACTCGGGAGGCTGAGGCAGGAGGATCGGTGCGAGTTCGAGACCAGCCTGGGCTACAAAAGTGAGCTCAAGGCCAGCCTCAACTGCATAGTGAGACCCTGTCTCAAAAAGACAAAATAAATAAATAAATAAATAAATAAATAAATAAATAGACCTTTCTTTAATTCGCTCAGGTGGAGGACAGAAAAGATGATGAATACAGGGCAGTGTTTCTCCAAAGGAGATACGCAAACGACCAGCCGGCACATCGTCAGCCATCAGGGAGTGCAAATCAAAACCACAGTGCGCTGGGACTGCACCGCACAAGTGTGGGGCAACAGCTGGGTACTCCAGAACATGGAGATCATAGGTGTGCGCCACCGTGGCCGCTGTAGCAGAAGGCCTCCGTTTCCTTCTGCAAAACCGTTAGGTTTTTCAAAAATACCTGAGAGGTGCTTCGGAGGCTGAAGAGAGCTAAGAACGCCACCGCACCTTGCTGTCCCCCTCCCTGTCCTCCTCCCAGAGCTGCCTTCACCGCCCACCAGCTGGGAGTTCCGCGGAAGTGAGGGCCTCCACACGCAGAGGTGCTGCCACCGCTGGGCCAGGCCTGCCTCTTCGGTGGGTCCTGGACAGACCGTCTGCGCTGGGAACACGGGCGGCTGTACGTTCATCTCCACTCCACTATCGAGCATGAGTGAAAAGCTACATACGAAGCCACAGCCTCAGCTGTGAGCTACGATTCTAGGATCCCTGCGGAGAGCAAGAGGTTGGAACACCTGCCTGCACCAGTGCCAAAGGCCACAGCAAGGCGCTGAGACCCAGGCCCTCAGACGAACACAGAAGTCACTTTCGGTTCCAGCTCTTTCCACAAGCATGACACATGTCATAGCATAGATCTGAAATGTCCCCCAAATGTTTCAGGTGTGTGAAGAGTGACTAGGCCGCCGAGTGCGACATTCTCACACCTGCCGCTGTGTCCACCCCGAAAGTACTGCCAGAAGGTGAGGTCCACATGAGGAGCAGTGGCTGCTGGGAAGAAGGGAAGTGTGCCCCGCCCGCAGCCCCTGCCTGCCTCGGCCGCCCAGCTGCCCTGGGCTGTGTGGCTCTCCGCCCCCTCTTCCTCCTCCAAGCCCAGCACAGAGTGAATCAGACCGCTGGTCATCTGTGTGTGGGCGGTGGGTATTGCATCCCAGGGAAAGTGACCAATGCAGGTGCCTTGGAAGAGCTGCGTACTTAACAGATCCTTCTCGGATTTTGACACCAGGGATCAGGAGAAGGACACAAGCAACCTGTAATTTGTGCCTGTGGATAAGGAATCCATCCCAGAGAGGAGAGTTTCCTGCAAGGAGGTGGAGAGACGCGAATGGCAAGAAATTGCTCAAGAGCAAAGAACCGGGACGGGGGGAAAGGAGAAAAGACGGAAGGAACACACGTGCCTGTGCACTAGGCAGCTACGGCAAGAGCCCCTCTGGTTCCTGTTGGCTCACAGAAAGAGAGTGGGGGAAAAGTCAAGGAGAAAGAGAGCGGGGAAAAGTCAAGGAGAAAAAGGGCCGTGGTGATGGAATGACTAAAAACATCATCAAAAATTTGGTGAATTAAGCAAAACTTTTTTTCAAATGTCACCAAATGGAAAGGGGGCAGCGACTGGCAGGTTCCGAAAGAGACAGAGGTGGGCAAATTCTGCAGGTGCCAGCACACGCTTGCCAGGTAGCTACTGCATGTCCATGACTGGCTGTGACTTGGAAGGACATAAACGTTTACGGCTTTGTTTCTACTAGGAGCTTAGAATGCTTTTGCAGGAATACAACTTATAACATTTTACATTCAATGGCACAAGACTGTGTTTGTAAATAGAGCAGGAGGTTCCCTGGAGAAATCTCAGCGTGTGCAGAGAGCTAAAGAAGGGATCTTGGAAGCAGGACGTTTTTAAGAACAGGCAAAAGCAAAAGGGTAGAAGACGAGAGGGTGTTCTCTGAGAGACAGAATGCAGGAGCAGCTAACATACCAGGTGCAGAGGGAAAAGAGGGACACGGGGTTAGTCAGGGGTCGGGCCGCGACTCAGGGCTGTTGATTCCAGGATGAGCCAGTGACTGTAGAGGTTGTTAGTGGAACAGCCAGGGCCCACTGCTGTCCAGGGAGGTGACGTGGAGAAACAGGACCTTGGGAGGGCTATCGTGAAAGGTATAAGCAGTGTTGGTGGGAAGCAAAAACAGAGGTGAAGCCCAAGTGAGGAACTGGACAAAAGGGTGTGAAATTCAGAGGAGAGTGTGGGGCCTGAGATACAAAACTAGAATTCAGTGTTGTCTATCTTTATTTATCCAGGCCTTTTTCCTTTTGGTATTCTTCTATGCCCCATTCTTCCCATAAATCTTTTAGCCTAATATTTATAATAAAGAGAGCAAAAAGGAAATTAAGTAACCTCATCAGGAAGCTGAGGCAGAAGGCTCGTGCTCAGCCTCGCGTGCGGGTGCTGCCACGGGCCAAGCGCGTGCTGCAGGTGCAAGCATGGATTCGGTACTCCCCTCTCTCCCAGTAGAGGGGAGTGCGGGCAAGCAGCAGGAGGTGCTCACAGTCCTGCAGGCAAGGCTTGCAGACGGGCAGGTGACAACAATCAACCAGGACAGTAAAGGGACAGGCCAGAAAGACAGCCCACTTCCATCGGGGCGCAAAGGCCAGTGGATTGCAAGGGTAATGCACCGGCTAGGTCACTGTTGGCAGCCCCATGGCACGCGTTCCGTGGCAGGCTGCTGTCTTTCAGTCTCTAAGGCTGGCCATTAGTGACCTCGATGAAATAAAAGCTGAAGTGCACAAAACGTAGCAAGCATGGTCTTAAGGGGACAGCTGTGGGTCTCCGAGGTGATGGGGAGAGGAGCTCCCAGACTGACCCTGCATCTGCCCTGGGCACAAACCTGGCTGTGCTGCCTCTTTCTCAAGGGACCTAAGTAGGTCAGCCATAAAGGGAAACAACACGACCTCAGCTAGCAACCTGTGATTGATCTGCAGAGACTCTTGGGGTTTTTTGTTTTTATTTTGTTGTTGTTTGTTTGTGTATATATACATATATATTTTTTTTGTGTGTGTGTGAGACCAGGGATTGAACTTAGGCCCTTGCACTTGCCAGGGAAGCGCTTATGCTACTGAGCCATTTCCCTGGCCCATGATCTGCAGAGACAACAAAATGCCTATAACCTATTTTCTTACAAGTTCTTACAACATAAGCAAGCTAAATAAATAGAGGATCTATCCCTTTCCTTGAAAAGAAACTGGATGGTTTTGGGTGTTTTGTTTGTTTGTTTAGGTTTGGGTGTGTCTTTTAACATTTGCATTACTTATTTTAGTCTTATTCTTTCTAAGCCATTCTCGTCTGCCTTATTCAGGAATTACATTTTGCAATGAATACTGCTAGACACACACAGCAACTACGAGCCTGCGTCACAGAGGCGCACTGACTCCAAAACCCCTTCTGAAGTGCTGACACGCTCCGTTAGGGACTGTGTCTGGACGTCCACCCAAAGCCTCCTGCAGTCACTGTGGCAGCTTCTGGAGGGTGTGATTGACGCATGATCCAGTGCTGGGACTATGAGTGTGAGTGCTGCTGGGTTGACGGGTGTGAGTGCTGCTGGGATATGGGTGTGAGTGCTGCTGGGATGACGGGTGTGAGTGCTGCTGGGATATGGGTGTGAGCGCTGATGGGATGGTGGGTGTGGGCGTGGCTGGGATTATGTGTGTGTAATGCTACACCTGCCCAGGGCAGAGAGCCTGAATGCAATATAATGGAGGGAGAGAGGCTTGTTCTCTGGCTCTGCTGCCACTGCTGCTGTCCCTGCTCCTTGCTGGTTTGCCCTTGTTGCTTTGCTGCCCTCTGCCATGTGCCACTGTGTCTTGGAGCCAGCTGGTTATGGACTGGAAGCTCCACAAACTGTGAGCTAAACAAATCTTTTCTTCCATGATTTTGGGTGTCAGGTATTTTGTCCCAGAAACAAGAGAAAAGCAACTGACATGTTCCCACTGCAAGAATGGGCACGTGTATCTGCCCAAGGCTGTGTTGGGGGGCTGGACCCCAGCCTATTCCTGTTACCCCAGACTAATTTGAAAAGGCAGCGCTCTCATCAGGGAAGAAACCTACTTCCATCCAGCTAGGAGTGATCGTATAGGAATCCTTTGTCAGCATCATTTTCAATCATTCAAAAATGTTCCAGCATTAGGCAGGCATACTCAAATGGCCCTTCTTCAAAACTTTTCTGCTTCCACCTGTTCTCTGGCTCCTTCAAGGCATCATGACGCTGGCAGAGCGCTGAGCTCCTAACACTGCAGACTAACTCCTTCTTAAGAAACTACTCAGGAGGAAGTTGGCGGCTTTCGGGTACTCTGCTGACACGCAACCATGAGCACTGTCCTAAAAGTTTCCCTTACACAGAACGTGCTTCTGTTCCTCCGAGGCATTGTCCTGAGGCATTCCCTGGGCAGAGGTCCTGCCTCATGCTCAAGCTCCCCTAACAGCGTTGATTTATTGAGAACTCACGCTGTACCACATGCCGTGGAAAAAGCTTTACCCAGCATGTTGCTTAGGCCTCATCATGTGATTTCAGATTGAGTGCTCTTCTTGTTTCCATGGCACAGAGGAAGAAACTGAGCCTAGAGAGGCAAACTTTACCCAGGATCTCTCCAGGCAGAAGGGCAAGAGCCGGGGTGCACACGATGCCCTTCCCAGTCATAACTAGGAGATATACAAAAGCCTTACTATTTTGCCAACACAAATATCAACCAGTGGTTGACATAGTATTTATACTTACTCTTTTTTTCTTTCTCTTACAACTTTTATGCACTGAAACAAAAGTCTCAAATTCTGCTAAATTTGCTATGTCACATCTCACATTACGAGTCTTCAGATAGCAACTATAAGGAACCCTTATCCCAAGTGATGTCCTACAACCAGATTGAGTCACACAGGAGCAGACACTGTATGCAGAGTGTCTGAGCACTTGAAGGTGGGCCAGGACTGCTGTTTAGAAGTGTGAGCCCTTCCTCATCTGGGCTGTGCTCACAGCCTCAGAGCTCTGAAGGACCAGTGTCCTCATCCTGGACACAGGTCATTAGCACTCTGAGCAGATAGCCAGGGACCAGCTGCTGGTGGGTGCAGCGTGGCTAAAGGCTCCCTGTTGGTCTTCCACCACTAAGACTTGTAAGCAGTATTTATACAGGCACAGGAGTTTCTGGAAAGCCATCTTTCCTATTTAAAGTTAGTCAAGCATTAGGAAAATATACTCTGCTAATATCCTAGCTTTTGGGTTCCTCGGTCCTTGAGTGGATTGACAGAATCCTAGAATTCCAGCCCAGGCATGGTGGTGGGAGCCTGCAGTGCCATCTACTCAAGGGGCAGAGGCCAGAGGGTCACAGAAGCCCCAAGGTATGCCAGCAGTCGGCCTAATGCGGTGAGTTCCCACCTCAACAGAACAAAACCTGAACAATTTTAAACAGGAACGTACTTCCTAGAAATGAGAAGGGGACCAAGATACAGAGAGGGGAGCACAGGGGGAAAGAGCCATGTACCAGATGGCCAGAGTGCGGGGGATCATCAGGCACTGCGAACATATAGTAACAAAAACTAAATTTAAACAAGAATTTTGCGGTTGTGATGGAGTCAAGCAATTACTGAGCCTAACATTCTTTCTTGTTTTACACACAAAGAATTTGGCGATTCTTCATTTGGGTACCCAGATACGACAGGAAGTATAGCTCAACATCTGCACTGAGGCTTCTCAGACACCTACAAATCTGTTTCTAAAGTCTCAGGAACTGGACGCCTTCCACACACACCATGCCTGTTAGACAGTGGGGCAAGACTTTACCCAAACTTGCCTTCAGAAGCCCTAACTCAGGAAGAGGGGAAAGATAGATGCCAAATCAACCAGACTCTAAGCATCTCTGAGGGGGCTTTCCCTCAGCCCCCTTCACAGCAGCAGAGTGTCATCACACAGCGAGTGTTTCTGAATGCGTTTTTCACAGGTGGCTTGGCTTCATATGTCACATGGTTGTATAAACGAATGAATGAATGAACGAATGAACGAACACCGCGAATGCCAGTGCAAGGGTAAAAGCAGGTTAGCAACTAGCATCGCCTCCTGCTACAGATGCCTGAATCAAGGTGTCTCTCCGCACTTGATTCATAGTGGTTGTCACCACAGTTTTCACATGAAATCCTCACCAGAACAGGAGCCACCTTTCAAGTTCCTATTCTGAGTGCTCAGAGCATGCACGGGAAGGAGCCAAGAGCAGCGCACCAAGCCAGGGCGGCTCCAACCCACACTGCCACTTGCCTGCTCCTCTTCTGTTTTCCACATCAAGCTTCTCTTCCCACAACACCATACCATGACCTCAAAAAAGAGCTCCTCTGCTGGCACACACAGATCCCATGCAGTTCTGGGCTTTCCCCAATGTTCCTAGTTCCAGTAAAGAGAGAGGCCCTCTGAGATCTCACCATCCAGATGATCCACGTAACAATACACGTCGTAAGTTTCCAGAGGAGAGCGGAATCCGTAGGTTCTGACTCCTTCCTTTCCCATCATATCCCCAAAACAACCTTCTCGGGGAACCCGGATGGGGTACCTGGGGACATGAGAGGATGATCAAGGGTCACTTCTTTCTCCTTCCCAAATGATCCACCCCAGTGCATGGACCCCAGCGCTCTCACCTCACAGTCTGATCAGACAGCCAGCCAGCATCACACTGCTCAAAACCATCTTCATAGGCAGCAAAGAGCTGCTCAGGGGTTGCAATGACGGCCCCGATGTCCACACAAGCCTTCTGTGCAGCCTCGAAGTTCAGCGTGTACCTGCTGGTTGCTGCCCGGTAGTGAAACACAACCCCTGCAAACACAATGGCAAACAATCAGAAGTGTATCAACTTCCTCTGGATTGTGCAAAACTTCTCACTAGAGCAGTGTACCAAAGAAACTGGTAATAGAAATGATATGGTCATAATCATTTCATTACACAAAAGTCATGTTCATTTGTGGAGCTCCCTAAACACCTTTCACCAATGCTCCGTTGGAACATTTTCTAGCTGGGAGTTTTCTGTTATCCTCACAACCCAAGGAAGACTGAAGCCACTGAATCCCCAGCATCAGATCACTGTGCTATTTATAAGTCCAAGTACTTGGACTCCCTCAGGCACCCTGAGCGTCAAAATTGAGCAGATTCTGCCGAAAATACAGCGGGCTAGGGTAGCCACAAAACCAGTACCTCCTACTTGAACATTTTAGGCAGGGCTGGCTCAAAAAAGAGCATGAGCTAGTGAACCATCCCATGAAGTCTTTAGTAAGGCCATGTCCTCCAACACAAAATACCTGAGAGTTTCAGAGCAGTACCCCAGGGTGGGAGGGTCATAGACTATACATTACAGAAAAGGCTTTCTCCAACACTGACTTGTTCCCGGGGAAGCTCTGAATGCTTACTTTCCTGACCCAGAAGAAGAAATAAAAATTACAGCTTATTTGATTGATCTAAAGGTTTAATTAGCTAAAGGATAAAATGTTGGCAACCAGGTACTACCCAATTGTTTATCATTTTTGTTGTACAACTAACATAAATTGGGGTCCCTGTGGGGACAGATGAAATGTCACATTTTTAAGTCAAAGAAGGCCAGAAATAAAACTCTCCACCCTCCTAAACAGGAGCAAAGTGTCCTGGATCTTGCCTCAAGATTCCACATAGCTGCATTTTAGGAGCTGGTCAAGCTAGCAGTTCTGAGCTGTGCTTTGGAGCCAAGGAGTTGTCCAGCCAACTGGTGAAGGAAGAACCAGGTGGAGCTTCGGGATTTGGCTTCTCTTTCCATTTGAGCCCAAGAATTCCATTTCTAATTGTGGTACATATCATGACTCATCCTACCAGACGTCAAAGTCAGTCTAATTAATGTGCTGCAGAAATCACCAGAAAATGGCCGTTGAGGCATCTGGGCCATTTGGATGAAACTGTGCTGAATCCTGTCGCTTAGGCAAACTTCTGTTGTCATTGCTGCCATCCGGAGCAAACTCCGGTTCTGACATAATGCACTACTTTCCTTCTTCTTTTTGTTCTAAGAATGTCTGAGGCTTTCCAGCAGTCTGTGCTCCCAGTTTGACTTCCAGCTGTCAGGCTGTCTTCTATGCAGCCATCTTCATTGTCTCTGTCTGCCAAGATAGGTGTGGGCCAGAGTGGGCCGACAGCCTCTCAGAGATCACCACCTGCAGTCCCTATCAACCAAAGAAGCCCTGCATGGCCACTAAGTATACACACTGGCAAGTCACATCCATCTGCCCTTTTCTGACCTCCTAAGAGTTAAAATAATTATGAAGTGCCCATTTCTACCTCTATAGATGTTCATGTTGCCAGGAAGTACGCGTGAGACCATCTGGCAAGTATGAGAGACAGCTTACACTGGTTGTAAGTCTCGTGCAAGAATCGTCTTGCTTTTCAGTCAGTTGGGTATTGATCAAAGGTTCAAATACTCTCCTTGGTGATTAAAAAGCTCCCCTGAGCACTGAAGACCATTATGAAAAAGGACGAGGGGGCATCTAGAGCAAGGTGGGTGACATCGCTCTGGCTCAGTATTTGAGCCGGTTGGAATAATCTGAGGCCCCCATGCGGCTAAGGAGATTAAGTGGAGAATTTGCATTGTTTCAGAGGGGCAAGGGGCAATCCGACTGCTACTTCTTTAATGATGAAAATTTGTAGAACTGTCAAAGTGCTTTGGGGACTTTTAAAAGAGTGAACTACAGAATATAGTGTTACAATCTTAGGTAACTAAAGGGAATGCTGAAAAAGTTAGAAGAGCCCCAGAAATGTAGTAGATCCTGGACAGCATAAAACTAGATAAAGGCAAACCATAGTATCTGAACATGAAAAGATGCTCAGTAAATTACTTTGCTGTATCTGAAATTCAGAGTATTTCCTTTTGGCTAAACAAGAAAGACTTTCAATAAAATCCTTTGTATATATTTCAGAGAGGTAAATATTTTATAGTAAAATGGTGGGTTGTAAGAAAATCTGTTCCATCATGTCTGGGTTTAGAATTCTGCTTAATAACTTGCCAAGACATTCAGCTTCCAAGAGCTATGGCATTATGTCTGTACCCAATTAAAGCAATTTTTCTTTGCTTTGTCTCCCAACTGAAATTCAAGTGACATAAACCACCACTGAAAAGGGGGAAACCGAAACGTCCCAGTGCAAGACTCAATGGATAACAACTGCTGTATTAATCTTGGGATTTTTTTAACTGCGCTTCTGCTTTGAGCTCACGTAAGGATGTGTTGGGCCCTGGATTTTTCAGGACACTATGGTATGCATCATGGCATTTACTAAGAGTCTAATGGGTTGGTACAAGTTAAGATAAAATTTACATAAAAGCAAACTCCAAAACTGTAATAATCACTACTAGAATGCAAGAAAGGGAGGAAGATTGTGTGTGTGTGTGTGTGTGTGTGTGTGTGTGTGTGTTCATGGTCCTATTCATACGCACACACACACGCAGACACATATGTAAAACTGAAAAAAAGATACATCAGCATGTATAGTCTTGCAGATTAATTAATTAAACTCAGTGCCAAAGTAATGATTACTGAATTAACATGTTTTGAGGTATTTTTAGTAGTACAAAATATATATTGTATATATTTTGGAGAGGTAAATATTTTCTAGTAAAGGGGGCTGGGGAGATAGCTCCGAGGCACAAGCGCCTGCTGGGCAAGTGCAAGGTCGTGAGTTCGAACCCTGGTCCCACACAAAAAAAAAAAAAAAAAAAAAAAATATATATATATATATATATATATATATATATATATATATATATATATATATATTTTCTAGTAAAATGGAAGGTTGTAAGAAAATCTATTCCACCATGTCTGGGTTTAGAATTCTGCTTTCCAGTAAGAGTTATGATGGAAAAAGTCAAAGAATGTTTGAATTTTTAAAAGATGCTACTATTGTAAAAGATTCTTCAGCAGGAATCTCCCTTGAAAGTCCTCCTCCTGGGCATCATCGCCAGCCACGATCGCAAGCATCACGAACGTGCTACCCAGGCCATGCCTAGAAAGGCGGCTCCTACCAACATGGCCGTCCTCCTCCACTTATTTACCAGGCCTGGCAACCTGTGACTTTGGACTCCTTCCCAAAGTGAAAATGATTGCAAAAGGTCAATGTTTTCGGCTGAGTCAGGCAGCCATGACAGTACTACCAAAAACTCAAAAGGAAGACTCCAAAAAATCTCATAATAGCTAAATCTTGGATGCAGCCCACCTGCCCCACAACATATGAATGGAAAAAGAAAGTGTGGTGTTTACGCAGAAGGGAGTACTATTCTGCCATAAAGAAGGATGCCTCGTCCCAGCACTCGGGAGGCTGAGGCAGGAGGATCGGTGAGAGTTTGAGACCAGCCTGGGCTACAAAAGTGAGCTCAAGGCCAGCCTGAACTGCATAACAAGACCCTGTCTCAAAAAGACAAAAAAATAAAAAAAAGAAGGATGCCTCGAGCCATGAGTAGGAAGCAGACGAGCACACCGTTAAGCGTAGTAAGTCAGCCACACAAGCTTAAAGGCAGTTTTTCTTATAGGAGAAATCCGAAGTACAATTAAAAAAAAAAAAAAAAAAAGACAGGAAACAGGAAGTCAGATCTTGTGCAAGTGGGAGGGTGAGCGGGAGATAGAGAGGGAGGGGAAAGAGAAAAGAGATGAAAAGAAAAAAGAGATTTAAAGACGTGGGCGCCAACACCGCCATAGGAACGTAAATCCGTTACTGCACACACGGACTGACAAAATAAAAATAGAAGTGGCCAGAAGCCTGGGGTGGGTGTGTTGGAAGCGAGGCCATTTGGAGAGGGGCGAACAGCAGTGCCCATTGAGGTGACTTGATTTGATGGGATGCCCATGCCCTGCACTCGGGCAACAAAGGCTGCACCTCTGTGCAGCTGCAGCTGAGAGCCCCACGGGTGCAACCTGCGTGGCCACGCCCAGTCCAAGCCACGCCCAGCACCCAAGCCACGCCCGGAACTCAGAATCCCCGGCCCGCCCCTACCCAGGTCCTCACCGTCCACGGCCAGGGCCACTGCCGCCTGCGCTGCCTCCACGCCCAGCAGCAGGTCGCAGCGGTACCGGCCCGCGTCGCTGGCACGCAGGCTGTTCAGGATCAGGGACGCGTCGCCCGCCAACGCGGGGTGCAAGGGCACCGACACGCGGCCCTGGAA
>PVJA010022128.1:0-34695 GCA_004027025.1 Myocastor coypus
AGGGAGAAGGGGAGGGGAGGGGAGGGGAGGGGAGGGACTAGAGATTTGACTGTAGACATGCAGCAGTTTTCAGGGGCCCTCCCTCCACACCTCTCATACTATGATCTTTTCACAGATATCTCCTTTTCTCATTACTACAAAATCGATTTCTCTTAGACTCCAGGTTGGCCTGTGAGAGCTGAATATCTTCCTACAATCTACTCTGTGCCAGTTTGACCAAATACAGTGTTTCCAAGAGTGCTTTGGATCACTTCCGTCCTGTTCTATTTCTGCTGTGGATTAGTTATGGTCGGGATGAAAGCAATCTGCCAACAAATTTTGCTAAGAGCACTTTAATTGAGGTGCTCCTATTTAGATTTCTTTAAACCTCAGAAGAAAATGCCCCAGGGAAGTCATGTGAAACGAGCCCAAATAAGATCTAGGGCTTGGCTATTTGTTTTTTTGTAGACACGCTTTTCACAGTCAAGCAGTGGGAAAATGAAGACTTTTTCAACAAAACACTAAGTGGATGAGGAAGCTAAGAGCACGATAGATTTGGCAGCGAGCAGATCTTGAACTCTGGCTTCAGGGCCTATAAACCGTACCCTTAGGAATGCTGCTTACGCTCAGTTTTCTCGCATAAAATTAGAATCATAATGAACACTGGATCCTTTGGAGGAATAAAATGAGTTGATTAAGATGAAAGACTTAGCATAACACCTCTTAGTTTAAAGATTTAGTTAACGTAGGCCTCACCGCTTCTGCGACGACCAACGCGAAACTTTGCACGAGCGTGCGGGGATGTGCACCACGTGACACGTGGAGGGCAAGAGACCCGGGGATACAGGGAAGAGCGACTGGAGGAATCTGTTGTGAACTTGAGAACGTGATGCCGAAAATGCTGTGCCGTGTTCTCGGAGGCTCCAGGACCTCACTCAGCAGAGCACCGAGCTTCTACCACAAATGGGAGTAGCGAAGCTAGGGCAAGCTGAGATTTAGGCGAGAGGCTCTGACAAGGGACAGGAGAGGATCCGAGGGCTGAGGAGTGCCGCGCCATTTCCACCGTCCCTCCCGCAGTACCAGGGCCACCATCGCCCCAAGCACTCGGAAGAGCTCATAAATTCAGCGGGCAAAGCTCAACTCAGCAAGGCAGAGCCTCTTGCAGACATGGGCCAATTCTGAATTTCAAAGTGAACCTGAGAGCCAAATGTCATCAGTGCCTTTCCCTGCAGAAGCTGGCCCAGGACGAGAGGAGACTGAAAGGAGCATCTTTTCATTTCAAAGCAGACTCCAATCCACGTAGATGGCCAAGGAGACGGGCAAGGACGCGCCAAGCCTCCTTCCCACGAGGAGTTCAGAGCTCCCCAGCGGGGCCATCTCCACATAAAATACAAGAGGCAGAGGTGAAATTTCTTTGAGTTTGAGGCTGAACATAAACTGTGGAATCAGATTTTCTCTATCTTTCAAGCTGTTGAACAACTTTAATAGTGAGCTGAGATACCCTAGAGCAAAAAGGAAATGAGTAAATACTGTCAGGGTTTTAAACTGCTGTTTCCCCCTCAAGCGATGTGTGTAGTCAGTGAAACCAAGAAAATAGGAAAATATTCCAAGCCAAGAGTCAAAAATACCCTTTATTCTCTAGCCACACACTCATAATTGACCCTGAGGAAGTATGTGCACAGGCCTGAATCTTTTTTGGACAATCTTGATTCATATCTCATGCTTCTCAATAAAGGCTCTGTTAAATGGCTACTAAATATAATATTTTATTGCCTTTCATATAAAGAGAAATATAAAAGAGATCTTCAGAAAAGATCAAATAGTTTATGACCAAAATGTGTAGTTGCCTTATTTCACTTAAATTCATTTATCTTAAGACCCAGTCCCCCTTCTACCCTAGAAGTCTGAGACTCTTCCTGGGAGCCACCCTCGATAGGAAACAAATGAAAAAGAAATTCCGGAAAATTCAGATCAGCCCACCCAAGGTGACATTTTACAAAGCCAGTACAGTGAGTACTTGTTTAATATTATCTGCAAAACATGGTCAAGATTTTGACTGTGAGATTCCAAAACTAAAAAGCTTTGTAAACCGCTCCAAGTTGCTGTCCCCACAGGCTCTCTAAAGTGGCTCTTTGCTATGGCTGACAGCACCCTGCTTTATGCCTTTTCGTCTCCCAATAAAACCACTGAAGCCGAATGGCCAGGCGCTGCTCCTCTCTAGGCTTCCCCACATCTATTCAGTATTAAACTAAATCATTGCTGACCCTTAAATATCAATATCTATCCCACACTCAACGTTGTTCTTTTCCTTTTTTGTTTTATCTTTTCCTTTAATAAGAGATAATATTGTGACATTTTCAAAAACACGTTAGTAGTACAATAATTGATATAATGCATATTGTTGCCCTCATAGCAGTTATACAGAGCACAGGATGCAGGCATGATAATTTTTCTAATCATTATTGGTATAAGTCCTTGGTCTCCATTCAACTGGAATGGAAACCCTTTTTATTTCTTCTTTTGTGTTCTTTTTTTTTTTGTCTTTTTGAGACAGGGTCTCGCTATGCAGTTGAGGCTGGCCTTGAGCTCACTTTTGTAGCCCAGGCTGGTCTCGAACTCGCACTAATCCTCCTGCCTCAGCCTCCTGAGTGCTGGGATTACAGGCGTGAGCCACCACACCCGGCTTGTGTGTTCTTACATTAGGGAGACAATATAATATTTACACATGTAGCTCTGGCTTATTTCACTTACGAGTATATCTTCAAGACACATCCACTTATACATGAAATCTTCTAGTTTAGCATTCTTTATATCTATTTTTATTTTTTTTTTTCTTGTTTTGGAACTTTTGTTTGTTTGTTTGTTTTTTATTTATTTTTATGGCTGGCTTAGCCTGCCCTGAGGGCAGGGCTGGTGCAGCATGTGGTGCCGGTATTGAACTGCGGTCCCTGCAGCCGCCTAAGCTTTCCTAAGTAGGCGCTTCAGACCACTGAGCCATCCTGCCAGGCCCATTTATATCTAAATAATATTCCATTTTATGAAAATACCATATATTTTTCAACCATTTTTCAGATGATGGGCATTTTGGTTGTTTCCAAGATTTGACTATCACAAATTGCACTATTATGAACATAGGTGCACAGATATCGCTATGAGATGATGTTTTCAGTTCTTCTGGGAAAATTCCCAGTAGGGAGATAGCTGGATTGAATGGGATTTCCAGGTCTAATTTTTTAGGGAGTCTCCACACTTATTTCCATGATGGTTGCACCAGTCTTCATTCCCACCAGCAGTAGATAAGTGTTCCTTTTTCCCCACAGCCTCTCCAACATTTGTTGCTGGTTGATTTCTCTATGATAGTCATTTTTTCTGGGGTGAGATGGTATCTAAGTGTTGTTTTAATTTGCATTTCCTGAATGGCTAGCACTGTGGAGCATTTCTTCATATACTTAAAGGCTTGTTGAAGTTCTTTCTCTGAGAAGCTTGTGTTCATCTCAGCTGCCCAATTCCAGATTGGGTCTTTGAATTTTGGGACCCTAATATTTTTTAGTTCTTCATAAATTCTAGATAGGTAGGAACTGGGTTCATCTTCTGGATGAAATGGTTTTGCTTTAAAATTGAGGGGCAGGGAAGTAGCTCCTCAGCATAAGTGCCTGCCTGGCAAGTGCAGGGACCTGGTTTCAATGCTCCACACTGCATGCCATGCTGGTCCCACCCCAGTCACACTGAGCTGGCCACTGATACCAGGCATGGTGGCACAAGCCTATCATCCCAGCACTGGGGAGGCCGAAACAGGAGGATCACCAGTCTGACCTCAGTGGCCTTCTATGTTACTCCCATGTTTACTAATGGTACCAGAAGAATTGGGTATAATTTATTTAAGCAATAATCAGCAATACAACTATCCAAAATAGCATTTATGTACAAATATATTTTCCCTTCTTTCTTTTGTTCTTGTGAAGAAGTTTAAGTATTGGTGCTGTCACTGACCTAATCAGTCTTATCGCTGAACTAATCAATGTCACTCTTCTTTGCTTCATTTTATACCTGTTGGACTAATTTTTCATATTTTCTCACTATTTTTAAGATATATTCATATCATATTCTTTAGCTCATTCTGCCCTGTGTACTTCCAGGGACGCTTTTAATCTCCTGGATTTCTGTTTGAATCTGTTTAATGGATTCCACTTTTTTTACTATGTTGGGCATTTTTTTTTCTATCATTTTTTATTTTAAAATTATTTATTTATTTATTTATTATTTATTTACATATAGTACAGAATTTCAAAACCAGAAAATTTTAACAATGGTTATATTACATATTTTCATCATCGGATCAGTTTAGATTAATAGATATTGGTGTATAAGATTGATCAAACAATGAAACATTAACACTTTCAATAAACTTTAATTTTTTTTTTTTCCTTTTACTCCTTTTTTAACAGTTGACGCACTGCACATTGTCCTCACAATGGTTCTACAGAGCACAGTGTGTGGGCATGACCCACCTTCCTATTGATGTTGCTAAGGAAAGAAGAAGAAAAAATTCTTCTGTTTGAATTAAGAGGAAGCAGATGCATACACAGTCCAACGTTCCACAGCTGCAGTGGGCCACCAGCGAAACTGGCAATGTTGGAGGCTGCTGCTCCAAGCCTCCTACAGCTCATCTCACCAACCTAGCTCTGTATTCCATGCCTCGTAATTAAGCTTTTTTTAAGCTTTCATCTATTCTTCTGTGTCTTCTCTAATAGCTTTAATTTTAAGCACCATTTCTTTGTGTAGCTGAGAGATTATTTTGTCTACAGCCTTTCTTCTTATTTTTTCCCTTCTGTTGCTATTATTTCTGAAAGTTCTTACATTTGGCATCTAAATTCATACACCTCATTTTTTTCCAGGCTTATCCTGGGTGGATGGGGGGTCTACACTTACATTGTGCTTATGCCTCTTGTCATGTTCTGTTTTATTTTTTATTTCATTTTTTTTTCTACATTGATACTTTCTTACAACCAGTAAGCCTTCTCAGGAGTACTGAGGCCTCCCTAGGAGATATCAGTTCTTCAGGGATCTCCTCTAGGCGTAAGTGTTTCTTCATAGCTATCCCAAGAAACTACCTCCCAATTCGTAAAGGATGTGAAGGTACTATGTACTATGTACTATGTACTATGTACTATGTACTATGTACTATGTACTATGTACTATGTACTCAAACCTTTGGAACTGGCTCATGTTGGTGATTCTGACTCCACTGAATCAACATTACCATACAAGGGAGAAACACCGACTATAACAGCTATGACATCCTGGCTAAAGTAGCACCTTTCTTAACAGAAATAGTTTCAAGCACATCTTAACTACTGACAAACTATGGTAATGTTAATCTGCTTTTGGGCCCCTGAGATAGCTCAGCAGACAAAGTGCCTGCTTAGGCAAGCACAAGGACCAGGATCCAATCCACATCCACATACCACATGCCACATGCACAGCTGGCCCTACCCCTGCGTGTGATAAGCCCCTGAGTCCAGGTGTGGTGCACACCATAATCGTAGCGTTATGGAGGCTGAAAATAGGAGGGTCATCAATTTAAGCTACCTAGTGAAATCCTGTGCCAAACACATAAAAGAAACAACTGTATTTCCAACCATAGAAGCAAACTATAAAGTTATATAACAAAATCAAACATGTATCATGTACTTGTATGTAGTGATTTTCCTCTTAATACAGCGGATGTACCCACTTGTGGCATGAGGTTTAGGATGGACATGGTACAGGATAAAGTGGTGAATGCAGTTACATATAGTAGAGTCAAGGTTAGAGGTCAAAGGATGAGCACCTGAGTTTGGGAATCTGGAGAAAACAGGAGGAAAAGAATGAAATAGAATAGGAAGTAGGAATCAGAAAGGGAAAAATCAGTGGTTAGTCACTTGAAAATTTAAATTTAAGATCTGGGTGAGGAAAGAGATATAAAAAGCTAGATTAGTATGATGAGCTGTGAGAGGCTTAAATCAACAGCCTCCACCATTGCCAGTTTTACCGGTAACCCAATGCAATTATGGAACACTGGACTATGTATACAACTACTTCCTCCTAGTTCAAAGAGAAGAATTTTTTTCTTTTTTTCTTTCCTTACCAATATTGATTAGAAAATTTATCATGTCTACACCCTGTGCTCTGCATGACTACTATGAGAATAACAATATGCAATGTGTCAATTAATGCAAATGCACTACTAACGTGTTTTGAAACTATCATGTTATTTCTTATTAAAAGTAATAAAAAATAATAAAAAATCAATAGAAGAAAATGAAAAAGATAGGTAAAAAATCTAAATGGTGAAGAAAATAAGAATTGAAAAGAAGAAAAAGAAAAATAAGTAGACCCAAGAGAGGAGAGGAAAAAGAATCAAATAATAATAATAATAAAATATAACAAAACCAGACAACTTCCTACTAAACAGGAAAGGCATAGCTACTCAGAAAAACAGGGGAGAATAAAAGTAGTCAAACACCCCTGGTGTTCACAGTTCTGGAATAGTGTTCATGTCAGATCCCAGAAGCGTGTTGTGTCCTCCAGCCGTGTTTGTCTTAGGAACTGCGCTGGATGATAAATCTGATGTAGGCCTCTGATGTGGGGGCTGGGACTGGTCTCCTGTGGGTGGGGCTCTCCAGAGCCCAGCCGCTCGCTTCTGGCTGCTGCTTTGGCCACTTGCACGTTGCCGGTCTTGCTGATTACTCTGTGCACCTGGGCTGGCTCTCCTGGGTTTTGGAGTTCTGGTCGATCTGCCTACCAAAGACACATCTGCATGTGTGCATCCGCATGCCCAGGGCTAACCTGTCCTCAGTCTCCAGTTTCCACCTTTTTAACACTTCATGCTGCAGACAAATTTCCACTTGAGTTCATGTTCGAACACATCATGTTCAAACGTTAATGGGGAGCCTTACATTAAAACCCTCATAGAGTATGCGCTATCTTCAAAGCTGTTGGAAAAACTCCTGTTAAGGGAAGCAGGTATTTTAAAAAGTCATCAAGTAGGACTACTTTTGTTTTGAAGGAAATGTTCTCAGCATGATATGGAAGATAGAAGAGAAAATAGAGAAAATCAGAGAATTTCATTGGACATACTAGGCTAAAGGAGTTGGAAGAGAGGACCAGAAAGGTAGAGATGGGTAAAATGAATTGGGTGATGAAAGAAGAAAGAGGAGAGGAATAGAGAGAGGGAGAAGAGAAAATGCATAAAAGGAAGAACACAAGAGGAGAAAGAGGAGGAGGAGGAAGAGGAGGAGGAGGAGGAGGAGGAGGAGGAGGGGAAGAGTGAGAAGAAGAGGGAGAGGAGGAGAAAGAATCCAAATGAGGCTGGACTAGGACCTGGGAAGAGAAAAGCCAGTGAGGAGGGTCCTGAGGGGAGAGAAGCTACGGAAGACTTACAGGCCCGTGAAGTCTAATAAGTGGCACAAGTCGCCTGTCAGAGCTATCTGGTAATTCTTCCTCTTCCTCTATGATGCCCATTATATCAAACTGGAGATGTTTCAGAGGATTTTTTTTAAGGTAGCTCATTTGGGTGAGAAGGAATAAAATGGAAACAACAGCCAGGGAAGGTGAAGCATTGCTCAGAGACAATAATAAACTGGAGAGAGAAGTGAGCAAGAGAAAACCACCCAACCCTCCCGGCATCCACAAAATTATACGGTTGGAACTGGATGTCCATTGTACATGCAACCAGGAGTTCAACCTTCTTTCTTTCAAAACAGTAAGAATGGGAGCGGGCCCATAAATCCCCAGGACTTGGCCTTCTAGACAGCTAGCACATGAGTTATTTATGTAACCCAGGTGTCAGCCACATCTCCTAGGCCCTCGATGACCTGGTTGAGCTTGGCTTTGAGCTGAATTCCATGTCCCTAGCATGAGAGCCTGCGTAGCATCAGGCCCTGCTGATCATTTCCAGTCTGCTCCCTAAAGAGCCCAGGGAATGCGCCCTGGAGCTAAGCTCTTGGGACCATACTGCACAGTCCTTGGCCAAATGCCCCTTCCCTGTACCAGGCTTCTTTCCCCTGATTCTTTTCCCCCCTGCATGTGTGGCCAGTTCACTGTTCTGCCCAGGACTGGGTGGGCTCTTCAGCTTGTGTGATCCACTCAGCCCATCCACTGACCCCCCTGTACAGCACACATCTCAGGTTTTTTAATCCTTTACTTACAGAGCATTCCAGAAAGTCTTAAGTAAGTACTGACTTGAAAGATGTTCTATTGAACAGTTTTTAAGAGTACAGTTTGCTTGGTTTAGGGGTTCCTCTTTCACTTAACAGGGGTTTGAATCAAGTCACAGAAACTGCTAACAAGAACTGGAGGGATAATAACAGTTCTCATCACAGCTCATTTGAGGCTTCCCAGGAATGGAACTGAATCCCCATCTGTAATCCCTCCCTGACCCACCAGAATCTTTCTCTCTGTTTTTCTCTCTTCCTCTCTCACTCCCTTTTTCTCTCCTTCTCCCTCCCCCCCACACAGTACCAGCACCCACACAGGTCAGCCTAACATGTTGTCCCTGTCAGAGGACCACCAGGACTACTGGACATCCATCACCCTGGCCAGTGACACCAACCAGAGGGGGCTCTAGTTATATATTCCACAGAAATAGAATCCAGGAAAACAATAACACAATATATACTAAGGAAACTGGGAGAATATTTCCATATCAGATGCTCCAGGTCAATATCATCTTTGTCCTCAAAATTCTGACCTAGCATGTTCCCAGCTACCCCTTGATCTGCTCTAATTCAACTGTTGTCCATGGTCTATGGATTCATAGTCCTTTCTTGTTCTTCTCAAACTAATGGAGTCTATAATCTATCTCTGCCTTTTCTTGGTCAATGTCATCATAGGCTCATCTCACTGAGTTTTCTCCACTACAAAACCATAGCTTGGTGGGAGATACCTAAGACTGATAACAGCTGTAACATCTTAGGATGATGACTGCCAGATCTGTGGAACTAAAAACTCAAAACTCCTCTACTTTCAGGCAGGAGAACACTCTTGTCTTGTGAATATAACTCTTCACTGATTTGACTAGAAAATACAAAGGAGGAATATTTTTGTATCAAATGTTTCCAATACATGTACCCATATACACACATAAACATAACCTTCCATTTAGAACTCATTTTATATTTCTTTGTTTTTTTATTTATGTATTTAGCAGGGTCTCACTGTGAAGCTCGGACTCATAGTGATCGTCCTGTTTTCGGCCTTTCCAGCGCTGAGATTACAAGCACGCACCATCACACCCGGGCTTGGTCGCCAGCTCAGTGCGCTCGGGCGGGTGGGGCTGGCACAGCTTGTGGGGCTGGAGATTGAACCCTGACCCCTGTGCTTGCAAAAGCAGGCACTTAGTCTGCTGAGCTAGCTCACTGGCCTCGCATTTTATACTTAAAATATGTTTGCTCTTTAAGTTCTTAATGATCTTTTCTTTCTACGTATGAAAAATTCCTCAGTCTCTGACGTTAACAGCTAACATGTGTGTACAACTTTTGATGTGCCAGGCAGGTAGCATCCTGAGTGCCTTTTATTTACTAAGTCAGAAATATTCTCAACAGGCCTGCAAGGAAGACGTCCCCAGAAAGTCATCGGACTTGATGAGTAGCCATGCTCAATGGAGAAGCCCTGAGTGGTTTTATCTCCATGCCTCCATTTTAGCTCCTTGTGTAGATATTTTTTCTCCTGAAAAGGGGAGGGAAGGGAGCTCAGACTGCATTCCTGCCATCCACTGTTTCCTATACCACCTACACCAACCCCCTAATGGCCTTGCCATCCAAGTGACCTCCAGATTCCATGTCCTTTCCCAATGTGCCATCCTTGGAGTCCCCAGGTCCTCTGGTGAACATAATGCAGTCACAAAGGCTGAGGCCAGGGCTTAGGGGACTGGAAATAGAAAGCCACACTAGAAATGGCATGCAGAGCTCACTGCTGAGATCAGATGCAGAGGTTAGAAGAGAGGAAAGCAATAAAACTGCCACTTGAAGTCTTCACTTCCCTCCCAGACAATGGCCCTTTGCACTCATTCTCTTCATGAGGTTATTAAATATTTTATCTGTTTCCACTGCCTTGAACCTTTTTCATCTCATCTATTCCATCTTCCAAACTTTCCACAGGAAAGAAGCATGCCTTCATTTTTCTTAGAATGAATAAATCCTTACCATCTGGGGGACACACTGTTAGAAGCATGCCTTAAGTGCCTCATTATTTTTGACTAGGGTAAAGAGAATTTTAGGTACCAGACTGCTGTCTCCTGAAGCTCCCTGGCCCTTTCAGGTAAAATGTCTGTGTGTGTGTGTGTGTGTGTGTGTGTGTGTGTGTGTGTGTGTGTGCACGCACACGCGCTGCTGTGTACTCACATGCATGTATATATTTCTATCAATTTATTGGAATAACATGTGTGCTCACTCCAGAAAGCAAACAGAAGATTCTTACTCTAGGAAGCTTTCTAAACTCCCATCTCATCTCCCCAAGACTTCTCTAGTACACAAAGCCCACTAGACCAGTTTTTCCATGGTACATGCCTATCTGCTTATTTCTCTCCCTCTGCCTAGAGTTTTTAGTAGCAGGGGCTATTCCTGAGATACACTTCTGAAACCCTACCCTGCAGCATCATTCATGGCACCCAGAAAAGTAAAAGTGCTTTTCTGAATTTATAAATGGATAAACAAATGGATATGTCTTACATAAGCCTGAAAAGACACATCTACTTGTTACAACTGTCTGAGCAGTCTCAGCCATTCCAGCCAACACGAATGTGCCTGATTCCCTGGTTCACAGATTTGAGAGGATTGTTTTCTTGTTAGATCATGGGTTTTACGCAGTGTCTTCATTTTTCTTCATGATTGTCAATGGTATTTTTTGACAGTTCTTTTCTTGCTGATAAATGAGCTATCAGCTTCCTGTATTATACAGTTTTAAAGATGGCACAAGGCTAAGCTATTCCCAAAATATCTCCCCTCCTCAACCTGAGCCTTCCAACACACCAAAACTCACCTCTAATCAGGCTGTAACTGCCACAAATTTCCAGAGGGCATTATGTTGCCAAAAGAAATGATGAGAAGACCCAATGACTGTGGCTTCAGAGGTCTCATGGAGATTAGTTTCTCTCCAAGTGAGCCCCAAGTCACATTTATTGAGGGCTAAAAGCAAGCTAAGGAATGTACATAACTACTTTGGTGACCACAAACTACTCTCTGTTGACTTGAGCATTCACTTAAGTCTAAGTTTGCACAAAGCTAGCCATTAACATCCCAAGCAAGGGATGAGACAACCAACAGGGCACCCACAGGAGAAGCTCCTCTCTGCAGCCTTGAATCCCAACTTGCTGGAATTTACCAGAGAGGCAACAGTTCTCTTCAGGCTCTGTTTATTTCTCCCTGCTCCCTCAGGACATTAGGCTTTCATCTCATACCTATATTTCTGTAGTATTATATTTGGATAGTAAAGGTCAGAGGTCAAATGCTACTAAGATTCTCCCTTGCTTAGAGTTAATTAAATGAGCAGGTTGGTTTGTAGATCTTTGGCAAACAGAACCACCGTGGACCAATGGTGACCACATGGAATCCCACGTGAAGAAGCAAAGTCACAAGAAAAGGGCATCTGTCTTGGGTGTGACTTTTACCCAAGAGCATTTGGTAAGATCCTTGTCTATGGCTCCCTGCTCACAGAAAGAATGTGATCAGGCCCTTGTTTCTTATTGATCATAATGCACACCTGGAACAATCTCTACTGAGCTTATTTTAAAGACATCAAGGTCTCTGTTTTCCTTCGGCTTCTTTTAATGAACACGATTTCTATATTCCAAAGCTTTTGGCTTTGTGTCCCCAGGATGAGCAAATCTCACCAAAAGAATATTCAGCCACGGTCCCATCTGAACTCATTAGAACTCAAATGCAAAAACACCAAAAGCAAGCCCTCCGGTCTCCTCTCTCTGCTCTGTCTTGTATTCCTCTCCTACTCCCCCCTTTTTGCACTGCCATGTTTGCTCATATTTTTTCCTATTTGCTTCCCAGAGTTCCCTTTTTAGCCTGAGAAGTCTGAAATCTTACCTGCCTATAGCACAAGAAACATGGAGCTAACTCCCACTCTGATATATGAAGCAAACCACATCACCCTCTCTTCAACAAGAGTATGCCGACCTCCTCAGGCTTCTGCGTAGAAGCTTTCCACTTTGCAAAAAACATCTCAGTTGGAAGCAAGTGCTATGCCTGAAAATCAGAATGGCAGCACAGAAAGTGGCCTTCCTTCCCTCAGATGCAAGAGGCATGTCTGCCTCCAGGCCTTCCTGTGCTTTTGAGGACAGCCCCGTGTGCATCAGCTCCGTGATGCTACTGACCATATGTGCTCCAGGTGGATCCCTTCCACACTGGCCACACCCCTCTCCTAACAGCTGGACATGGCCTATACACTGTGTCAGCTTAAGATGTAAGATCCACTACACTTCAAAGTTCTCAAAATTCCAACCAGGGTAAATGCCATTCTCATTTTACAGATGAAAATCTAAGGTTTTCATGTCCTCCATGTCTCCAAAGTCATACCAGTGAGTAGGGGCAAAACGACGTATTGAACCAAAGCTTTATAACCCTAGCATCAGTATTCTTACCTCTGCCTCATATTCTACACATTTCTTACAAACACTACTGACTCCTGAGGGTGGAGTGCTATCTCCTTCCTAAAGGACAACACAACAGGACAGTAAGATATCAAGGTCAGTCATGACCTGTTTTATGTCCCTGAGAAATACAAATTTCCAGAATCCAGTTACCCATCAGTGCCTAAAAAGAACAAGCATTATTCCAGCTCCAGGCACCCAGTACAGAGAAAAACAAGTCTTGCTCTTGAATGGAGGCTTTATTCTAGAGGGAAATTAAGGAATCACCCTCCTTTTTGGGTAAACCTATTAGAGGAGAGGTTTATAGTACTAGGACTAAGCAGCATACCTGTAATAGAGCAATTTATTCCATAGATACTCATTTACCAGCAATTTCTGTGTGCGCCATGCTTCCATAAGTACTCAACAAATTATGACTCATTTAATTATCCCAACAACCTATTGCACGAATGTTGCTGCTATCCTCATTCTAGAAATGGGAAAAACTGAGATATGGGGAAGTTGAATTCCTTGCCTCAGGTAGCACAGCTCCAAGAGGCAAGGCCATGTTTCTAAACCAGAACATGTGTCTTTAGAAGCCATGCTTTTTTTTTTTTTTTTTTTTTTTTTTTTTTTTTTTTTTTTTTTTTTTTTTTTTTTTTTTTTTTTTTTTTTTTTTTTTTGTGGGACCAGGGTTTGAACTCACGACCTTGCACTTGCCCAGCAGGCACTTGTGCCTCGGAGCTATCTCCCCAGCCCCAAGAAGCCATGCTTTAAACACATTGCGGAGTTACCTACAGAGGCCAGGGCTGAACAGGAAACATGCTGTATCACAGAGTTCCTGAGTGGCATCTCTGCGGATTATCGTGTTGACTTCTGTCATCTTTGACATGCCTAAGGAACTTTATGTCATTTGATTCATGAGTGGCATTGTACAGCATCCAATGGCTTATGTCATCTAACACTTGCTAAATGGCAGGTCCTGTGCCAAGGATTTCCCGTAAAAATTCCAACACTATGCCCACAGCTACCATCCTATGAGGCAGATAACCATGATCCCGAATTGAAATACAGGAAAAGAGATATAAGGAGCTAGGCGTCCCTACTCCAGCCTCCCAGCAAGATAGCTTTCTTAGCAGCTTTTCTAGGAGTTGTTGTTGTTTAGACTTCACTTACTATTTTTATGATCATGTGAGTAGATTCTGGATGATGAGCTGAATGGTGATATGATTTCTAGGTCACAACATAAAGGAGGTGTGCCTTAATTGTGAGTGACCAAGATAAGAAGGGGCCTATTCTCCAATGTTGTCAGGCCCCCATACCTGCCCTGTAGATTCCACCAAGATTTTTACCCAAAGGGCCATGAAAATATCCCCTCGTAGGGCAGGGGAGATAGCTCTGTGTTCTAAATGTCTTCCTGACAAGAGCAAGGACTTGAGTTTGATGCCCGGTGCCACATGCTGTGTGACCCCAAAATTTCAGGTGCTGCACTGTGGCCCCCTAACAGGGTGTGGTGGCACACTCCTGCAAGCCCAGCACTTGGGAGGCTGAGACAAGGAGATCATTATGAGTCCGAACTGCATAGCAAAGCCCTGTATCAATAAGATAAAAATAATCATAATAGCAAAATATTCCATCCAAGCCATCTCTAGTCCCAGCTGTCTACCTGTATCAAGGCCAAAACTGTATCAAAGCTGTTCCCCTATGAGCAACAGAGCTAAGATACAGACTCAGGTCATCTCACAACGACATCGTCAAAGTCAGAGTTGCACGTGAGTCACACCTTGGACAGCAGGGGCGCACAGATCACAAGGCCACAGTCTTTCCTTCCATGACTTGCACCCTTTCTCCTGCCCTTGCACATTTCATGCCAGTCTTGAGCTATGCCAGGACAGAAGCACTTTTCTAAGCCAATATACACCAAGGAAGGAGGCCTCAGTACTTGAAGAGGGTTAAAAACCAACCTGCAGTTTGCCATAAAATGATTCCACACTAATAAAGCCTTTGTACAGGAAACTGAGATATCTCAAAGCATTGATGAGAATTTTCACATACAACTTCTTGGAATTTGCACATTTTGATTTCGAGTTGGGAAAGTCTCAGTAATATGTGAGCAGTACAAGATATAAGTAAGAAGATGTATCAAACCACTATAAAATCTGATTCAATTAGTAGCTAAAAACTGAAAGAAGGTGCCGGGCATGGTGGTGCATCCCTGTAATCCCAGCACTTGGGAGGCTGAGGCAGGAGGATCAGTGCAAGTTTGAGACCAGCCTGGGCTACGAAAGCGAGCTCAAGGCCAGCCTGAACTACATAGCGAGGCCTTGTCTCAAAAAGACCAAAAAAAAAAATTTTTTTTTAATTTTTAAAAAATAAAAAAAAAAAAAACACTGAAGGAAGGAAGGACTGGTGAGATAAATCAAAGGTCTAAAGTGCCTACTTAAGCAATTGCAGGGACTGTGGTTCGATCCCTGACACCACATACCAGGCCAGGCCAGTCCCCAGGTTGGGCAAAGCTGGCCAAAAAAGAAAACAGAGACTGATAATGATGAAACAGGTATCATGTGATATGATGAGAACAAAGGGACACTATGGCACAGAGAAGCCAAGAGCCCTGCATTCATCAGAAGGGTGATCACTTAATTTGAACTAGATGTCATCTGACACCTTAAATACAAATAAAGTTATAGACTAATCCACTCTCAAATGAAGAGCAATGCATTATACAAATAGGTACAAATATGATGAGTTCTATACTTACTTAGAAGCTATTGAAGTGCTAATAAAGTTTTAGGTTTTCATATATTTTAGTGACCTTGGAATGAAAATGTCAGTGTTGACTATAAGTTAGCACTGAAAATCAGTCCATTTGTAAAACCTAACAGTTCAAGTAAAACATATGATGCAGCATCTGAGAGCAAGTCCCAGGAAAGGGTTCAGCTCATGCTTAATGTTTCCTAGAAGTGGCTCAGTCACGCACCATTGTCCTGGCCAATAGCCTATACTCTGAGACACTAGGCAGACGTTCATCCGCCTTACCATTAAATGAAAGTATTTAAGTCATTTCTCTCAGATGCCCGTCCTAGATTTTCTCATATCCAAGTAATTTGCCACGAGAATCAACTCTTACTTCATTCTTTTTCAGTTAGGCATAAAATTGTTTTCCCTGATAATTAATGTGGGGCACCAAAGAAATTAACTGGTGACTCTAAAACTGATTCACCATAGTAAATCAATCTTCTTACAAAAAGGCAAACCACTTCCATTATTTTTTTTTGGGGGGGGGGATGGGTCTCTGTTATAAAATTTGAATGGATTAAACCAATTGAACAGATGGAAGGACTCAATCCTATCAAAATAACAAATCTACAGTAATCAGATATGAATCACAGGTTGATATTTCTTGATCTGGAATGAATAGGAAATAAGGTGAATAAAGTGATGTAAATGATCCAGTGAGAAGAATCTCACATGGATCTGAAAAAAGGATTTCCTCTCAGAATTTCTCTCTCACATAACCCAAGAAGCCAATCCCTCAAACAATGACAATTTAACTTTCTGTTATCTTCGCGCAAAAGAGACAGCAATCCTTACCTTATCTTCCCTTCGCCAGTATTCTCACCCCCTTGCAAGGCAGCCATAATGGTCAATGCTGGCCAGCCACGCCCCTGCGCTTCCATCTTCACTCTGTTGTGATATAGCCCGACCTACCCCAGCCCAACCCACCTCACCTCCACACAGAATGCTTCGTATTCACTTTCATCCTCTTTCCAACACTCTTGTTTCACTCTCCCTCCACTAAACTATCTATGTTCTTCTTACAGGACCGAGCTCGGTGTAGTTCACTACCATATACCACCTACGTATACATAACAGGTATCCATTAAGTGCTGACTGAGTTAAGGTCTAACCTTCCACCTTGGAACACACTACTAAATGTAACAAACACCTTGTGACAAAATTGGAATCTATCTTTATGTCTACTGGGGCAGGACCAAGCAACATAGAGCTGTTCCTAGTAGTGTCGAGGTCAGGTTTTCCATCCAAAGAGTGCTTTAAATTACACTAAATTTGTAGAGTACTATGTTTCAACTATATTAGGCACTAAATATTTCTGTGGACTCTAGACTCTAAGTACCCTTTATAATGTTCACTCTTTGAAGAAATGTGTTCCCAGAGGTGATCAGGTATAAATATCTGTTTCCCAGGGTTACCGCAGTAAAGAACTACAAATTAGGCAACGTAGAAAAGCAGAAATTTATTCTCTAACCACTCTGAAGGCCATACTTTAGAAACTAGGGTGTCAGCATGACTTCTCCCTGGGAAGGCCCTGCTTCCTCGACTTTCGCTCAGCTTCCGGTAGCTTCTGGTAGCATTCAGCTTGTGTCAGCATAATGTCAATGTGCCACCATCTCCATGTGGCCTTTTTCCCTCCATTTCAGTGTCTGGATCTAGAGCACATCGTAATCTGCTATTGGCTCACCCCATCTGTAGTACATCTGCAAGGATCATGCTCAGAGGTGCTGGGGTTCAAAACTTGAACACACGAGGGAAGAAGGATGAAACTACTACAGTGCAATAGAACAAAATCCTAGCTAAGCTATTTGTAAGCAAGTTTCAATGCATTCTCTGTGAAGGTTTATATATGTATTTTCTTATAAAAGCAATACCTACTCAATATAACTTAAGCAAAAACAGAATAGCAAAATACTAAAGAGCTGTGTACGCTCATAAGCTAAACTATCCAAAGCAAAAACTTCTTAGCACTGCAGCATGTATGCATGTAGAAAATAAGAGAGAGAGATGGAAAAGTAGATTGCAAAGCAGGAGATATTTTAATTTATCTACTGGTATAGGAAAGTATAGAATTACCTACGAAGTCTCCCTAGAGAGTCTGTTATATTCAAGGACATGGATGTAGGGGACATTAAATTATTTAAATTAAAGCAGGATATTTATATTGAAATAAGTATAAATTTACAATAAAAAGTAGAACTCATTCCTAAGGGTATAGGCTCATTCAGTAAGAAGGAAGTTTCAAAATTACAAATATCTCATTGTGGGTGGAAAAATTATGAACATTATATATTTCCTTTTCTTTCACTGCTTTGTTTGCTGATTTCTTTTTCCTGAAATGAGTCATTCCTGCATTTATAGAGAAAAATCATAAAGTAATAACCCTATCAAAACTGAAATCAACTATCCCCTCTCTGCCCTACCTGCTTACAGTAGATTGGGGTGATGTCATAATGGAATAGTCCTCGCCCCAGAATTTACTGAGGCTCGTTCTCACTCCTGAGAGAACCTAGGCAGGATCTCTGGCACCTGTGGATCTCCCTACACCAGGAAGCTGAGAGGGCAGGGTGGCCTCTGAGGCTCACTCGTCTGCCCAGCGTCATCAGCCCTGGACATAGAATCCCACTGACCACACCAGGAAGTATCTCACCTGTGGAGTTGCTCAGCACAAGGAACATAATTGCACTTGGGCTCTGGCTCAGAGCACCTGAGAACAGAAGACATTTTATTGAATGTGTAAGACATATTCCATTACTTTCTCATTTAATTCTCTTAACAACCCTAGCACCCTTATCCCACTACGCTGAGGGCAAAATTGAAGCCCAGGGACATTACACACATTGCCCACAGCCAGATAGCTAAAGCTCAGTGGGAAATAAGTTCACAAGCAGGTGTGTCTGCCTCCAGAGCAACTGTCCCTTAGTTGTACCCTCTGGGAAGCCTTGTTCTCAAGGGAGTTTTTATCTATCCTCTCTCTTTCTCCCTCTTTACTATTCATTCTAAGAGAACCTGTGCTGTAATATCCTATAACTCAGTGTCACCCTAAATTTTCTGTTCAAGGAGATTATGGGGCCACAGAGGAAAGGGACTGACAAGGGATAGTGTGCCTAATAAGAGTTCCCTAGAGAGAAAGCATTCTCTCAGCCTTTCACAGAGAGCAAACTGGTCAAGTAATGGCTGTGACTCATCCAGATGGCTGAAACTGACAAAAGTTCTACAAAATGCTGTACATGGTCTCCAGGTAAATCTTGAGGGGATTTGACTAACCTTGTCAGATACAAACATTACATTTTTTGTTTTATAGGTCTTGCTTTAGCTTGGCCTTAACCATCCAGCAGAAAAGAATATCCATGAGGCATAAAAAGTAAAACAATATCAGCATGCTGAGCTAATAAAAGACTCAGATCAACAGCTTCCAACATTGCCAGCTCTGTCAATAACCCACTACTATTATGGAATATTGGACTATGTATACAACTACTTTCTCCTAGTTCAATGTGAAGAAATAATTGTACCAATAGTGTTTAGAAAAGATATCATGTCTGCATCTTACACTCTTAACAACTACTAAGAAGACAAAAATATGTATTGTATTAATTATTGTGGCTGTCCTAGTAATGTGTTTTGAAACTGTCTCATTTTTCTTATTAAAATTAATAAAATTTTTAAAAATAAAAATAGAATAAAAAAGCAGCTTGCCCTTGCCTTTCTTCCTAAGAGGCTGTTTGGGACTCCCCTCTAGCTAAGTGTGATTATTAGCAAAGCCTTTCTGCAAGAAAGAATTGGAAAGGCAACTCCTAACCCTTGGTTTTCTGGTTTCCAAAAAGTGCTTCCTGTCTACTTAAGATAGGACAAAAATAAGTCACTCCCCTACCAATTAGAGCCTTTACACCCCAGCAGTGTAGCCCAGATGACCACCCCAAACTATGCTGAGGGGCTATCCTGCACAACAATGACAAATTAATTTCCTCTTTAAATTTTCACACCCCATTCCTCTTCAGTTCATTACTTTTCTTTGTCTCCTTCCATCTTCAGAATTGGCCTCCTGCCCATTTAATTGCTTTTGAAAAGCATTCCTCTATTAATCTGTCCTATACCTGTCCATCCAATCCTGTTGATCATATCCAATAATTGCACTCTTTACTCACATGAAATTTGCTATTTAAAATCGGCTTCTGATCAGACAGGGCCCTCGGAGCATTACGACCGACCTACAGCCAGTATAATAGCTGAAATGGCAATGCTCTCTGTTCTTAATGCTCTTTCATTAATAGAATTCATATCTCGAGTCCGTGATATTCTCAGCTCTACTTTACAGACTGAACAAACAACATTCTAAATCATATCAAGGAAAAGAGCAGCTTTGAAAATGAGAGTCTATTGGAAGCAGGCAGCTCTCTTCACACAGCCAAGGAGATCTTGGCGCATGACATTTCTCTTCTTCACGTGCTTCAGAAGGAATGGGCTTGCAGGAGGAGGAGAAGCCAAGGGGGTATTTATTTTTCTTTGCAAGAAAAATAAAACCAACTTCTTCATTCCAACTTGATGTATTGTGGGAATAACAGAAAAATCAATACCAAGCCTGAGAAATGTGTCTTGTTTAAACACAAAGCAAGAGTTTTGTTCTAGATTTCTTAATTTTTTTTAAATCAGAAGAGAAAGGAAATAACTGCAGAAGAGGAGGGTAAGAAGAGGGAAGAGGGTCATAAATCAGTCTGTATTTCAAAAGCAGAGAAATTGAATGCAAAGGCAAAGGGAAGTGCCCATGCAGATACTGTCCCCAGCCCCAGGTATGTGACCCTCGGATACTAAATGTGATAACTTCCTGAGTGGCCAGTGTGCCTCTTACTGGAGTGTGCTGGAACCAGTATGCACCGCGGCTTCTCAGACCATCTAAGAGCCCACTACTCATTTTTAAGAATGGAAACTGTTTCACATCACACTGATTGGCTGAACTCATTCCTGGTGGGTATATTTATACCACAGAAACCAGACAATACAACAAATCAAGAATTCAATGAATCACACTGTAACGCAGCTGGTGGTGGGTGGTCACCAACATATTCCTGCCTCTTCTTCATCTTCCTGTTGGTTTCTCTTGAGGAGATTTCCAGGCCTGCAGAGCATACCAAAGGAAAGAAAGTGGTGCTCACTTTCCTGAAGCTTTTCCCTCCCTGAGACTTGGGGTATGCGTGAGAGTCACATGACATACTTTCTAGGGGTTGCAGGGAAAGTGGACCGACTAGCGGGCCACCTTCTGAATCTGGACTATGTAGATTTTGCAACTTTTGCCCTTCCCTACTGTGTCCTAAAGCACGATGAAGGGTCTCCATGGAAGCACCATGCCCTAGAGCCTGAATCCACATCGATCATCACAGGGGAATCTCTCCTAGATCCCATAACCCCAGGGGTCTTACTTTCCAGCCAAGTTTGTCTCTCCTTCATAATATCACTGAAGCAAATTCGGCCTCCTCTAATCATCCACTCTGCTAGCTTGTTCCCCCCAATGACGCCCCAGGGGAGCATCTCCGACAAGTTCACAGCAGGGACTGTCCTTTTCATTCACCGGTGGACACCAAAATCCCAGCCCAGTGTAAGTTGTCTAGGAAGTGCACAAAAACTACTTAATGAGTGCACAAATAGGAAAACCCTTGCTAATCTTTATTATCAGCATCAGAATCTTGGGAAGGATACACATTTTGAGAATCTGAAGACAATGTATCAGGAAATTCAGATTCCAGAGCAGTCTTGGCAGTTAGCTTGCTTAAGTTATATAACTTCTTTGAACTTCCAACTCTTTACCAAGAAAATGGTGATGAAACTCCCGCTCTCTTTTTCTGAATCTACCTCTTAACAGCAAATCTTGGCAACTACTTAACCTTTCTGAGCTCATTTGCACTATCTACAAGTAAAACTAACACAATCTATGTTCTTTTAAAACCTCATTATGAGAATTAAAATATATGGATGTTGTAGAATAAAATGAGTATTCCAGAATTTTTTTATGTATAGCTTTCTGTTCCTTCTCTTCTCTGGCTGATTTCTCAAGCTCAGTAAGCTCTCTATGTAGGGGCATTAAACAGGTTCTAGTTTCCAAGTGTTTCATGAGAGTCCATTTTAACTCACTTCAAATAAGTCTATATCAGTAAAAGAAACATAAATATCTTCTGCTAAAAGAAATTAAACTTAGGTTAACCCTAGACTGTAACCCATATCTTCTTATCTCAAAGATTATGTCTTCAGCTACAACTAGCATAAAACCCAAATTATACTGCCAAAACATGGAATGGATTTGTTGGCTCTATCACAGATGTTTAGGAATAGGTCCCTTAAGCCCCTTAAACCTACCCCCCCCAATGTTATGGTTTGTGTCTATTGCCCCCCCTAAAGCCTTATGTAGTCATGGGGCAGGGACTTCTAGAGCTTGAGATTAACCCATGATTCACTGGGATTATGGATGATCCAAGAATGAGATTATGGTCTGAGTACTGCTGGCATTATGGGAGTGGCCTGAGGTGATACCCTGAGGCAGAGAGCCTGAATGTAATACAAGAGAGACAGAGAAACTGGCTCTTGTTCCTGTTGGACTGTTATCTTTGTTGCTGTTCTTCTGCCATGAACTGCTGGCATCTCCCACATGCCCCCTGCCTTGGAACTAGCTGACTATGGACTGAAACCTCCAGTAACTGTGAGCTAAATAAACCTTTCCTTCCTTCATTTTAGGTGTCAGGTATTTGTCCCAGCAACAAGGGAGCAGAGTAACTGCAACATCCAATTTAGCAGATAAATCCCTAAGACCACCTTCCTTGTCTCTTTTTACCGCACGTTCTTCTGGAGCTAAATTCACTCCTGCTCTCCAGAGGGTGGCTATACTGGCACGTATCCTGTGAACACACGGCAGTATCCAGTACAAAAAGAGGGACCACATCTGCATGCATCTTTTCTGAAGAGCAAAGAAACGTCCCCAAAAGTCTCCCAGCAAAATTTCCTTTTAGGTCACACTGACCAGAAGAACACTGTAGTGGCTGTCCTTAAATAATTAATTATCAAAGTAATGAGACAAGTATGGGCTTAGATTCCTCCACACTATTCTGGTCATTTGAAGGAAGAGAGAACAATACTGAACCTCTGCCAGAAGGGAGAAAAATGGATAAGGAATGTTAGAAAAGCAACCTTTCCCTCCAACGGACTCTCCGCCAACCCTTGAACACAGCTGTAGCAGGGGAAACCTAAACCCTGAGATTGGATGGCCTGATAGCTTTTGTCACTAATAAATGCTGGGGCGGAATTAGTACCTGCACAGCATCTACTATACACTACCAAGGTAACTTGCAAACCTAACTTTCCTAATAACTCAGCGACACAGATTTAGGCACCCAGTGTATGGACGGGGAGCCAGTCACACAGAAGCCAATGGACAGCAGAACTTAACTCAGATCTGATTGACTCTAAATATTAGTCTTTCCCTTTTACCAGGCTTTCTTACGAGTGAGGAACTAGAGATGGTAAAATCTATTTTCCATGAACTACATGCTCTAGAAAGGGCAAGTGCCGGACCCTAGGTGCATTAGCTATAGGCTTACCTGAAATCCCACCAAGTTGAGCTCTTTTTATAGTAAAGGATAAAGAGCATCCTGCTTCTGTACTCTCTCATCTGGTTGCTATTTGAGTTTTCTTTTACCCATGCCATTTTTAATATATGCTTCTATCTTACTAATGATAGGAAACTTGCTGCTGCATGATTCCATAAAACATTATCTCATTATCTCCTTTTGCTGTTCACTGTAAAGTGCTTTGTAGCATAGAAAGTGCTGTGTGGGAAAAAATTAATTTCACTAAATTAATGGAGAGTGTCATGGCTGCTCAGTTGTGGCTCGGATGCGTTTGTAGGAGGGACTGTGTACGCATCCAAGCCTGTCCTTTATTTTGCCATTTTTCCTCCCACATGCAGCTTCCTGCTTCCTTCAGGAAAAAAAAAAAAAAGAAGTAATTCTAAAAACCATGCTGTCCAGAGATATTGTTGCTATCAGCAACCTGGAAAATCCTAAATGCAAAACATGACCTTCTATGGCCAGTGAACAAGCTGCGGGAACACTCCTGTTGCCTATACTGTCTTAAGAGATACGACTACTACAGCTAAGGACACATTGCTGTCATTTCAAGGGATCTTCAGAACTTATCAATTCTCCCTTCGTCCTTCAAATGTACACAACTAAATATTTCCTACAGCTTTGTTAATCGTGCCAAGGCTCTTTCTTCCCTTCACAAAGTGTACTATTCCTCAAGACCCTCCTCAAGCACCACCTTTTCTAAGTCTTCTCCTTCGGCTCAGGCTCATAGCGGCCTCCTCTCTGCATTCATGTATGCACCAGCTCACCTCATGTTTACCGAGCAATGAGAGATGCTCAGTTCTGATCTAGACACTGCAAATACCATGAAGGAAAAGGCAGCCTGAAATCTGTCCTCCTGGAGCATATTGCATCTGCTCCACCCAAAAATAGCCCCCTCAAAAAAAAACTAGAAGCTCTCCTGAGAAAGAAATTGCTATTCAGTGAGCAACGCAGTGTAAGACTCATAAGATGCATTTTACTTCAGCTTCTACCAATGAAGGCCACACTTCCATCTGAATTAGTGGTGCTGACCCCATGAGACTTCCAAGATGTCTGCACTCCACTTTGGAATTCCTGAAGATGGCCTTCAGTGGGCTCAACCAGCTATTTCTTGGTCTCAGCTTCACTGGATCTTTCAAATTCCGTGTTTCACATCTCAGCTGGCCAAGTGTTGACTTAGTAGCTGCCATGCATCGACATTGTGCTCAGCGTCCTCAATGTGCAATTCTGGCCTCCACAGAACTTTATAAAGTGATGAGGCTATCTCAAGTTTAAGAGGTGGAACTGGGCTCAGAAACTCAAGGAACTTCTCCCCATGTGAGCTCACACAAACCAGACTTGGCCCCTTGCCTGTGAGGCAAGCATTCTATTACCCCACATAATCTCTACCTCGACCTACTTCTTCACATGACAATGAGCAGTGGTGTCCACCATAACCTCTTCATAATGTGGTTATGGCGCTGTTGACTGTAAGGAAAACTGCGGAGCCTTCTCTCCTGGTTTCTCACTGATGTTCACTGGTAGACAAATGCAGTACCCAAGGTTACCTGGAGATCAAAGCTGGGGACACCACCCTCTGACATCGAGGGTCCTTAGAAATGCTGCATCATAGAGCATTGCATGAATGAAAGAAAAATGACAGTTGGCTGCTCATGCCTCTTTTCAAATCTGGACCAGGTATCTACCTTTGGTCAACTCTGCAAATATACCCTGCGCACAGGCTCAAGAACAGTCAGCCTTCCTTTCAAGTCCAGACCTTGGTGGCATGAGCACCCAGTGTAACCAGAGATGGCCCCTTCTTCCCTTCTCAATGCAGTGCCTTTACACACGGCAGCAAAGTGGAACTCAGGTCCTGAAGATAAAATTACTCATTTTATCTTCAGCAAATAGGAGATGAAAAAAAGAGAAGTCCCCTCCAACATTTGTTACCATTTGGTGCAAAGCCGAAACCCAGTGCCCCATAATAATGATGTTATAATAAATAACAGAGTAATATACAGATGCATGTTGGCCTTTTAAGATCGCTTGTTTATTACTGGATCTATACCACTCTGTAAGATTTATACTATCTTGCTAGACAATCATTTTTCTACAGCTTTTACTAAACTGACTCATTTGTAGGAATAAATTTTTTATGAATTTATTCTTAAAATTTCAAGCTAATATCATGTCTCTCATATGGTGGAGATGAAATAAATATTATTGCCATCAATAAATACATGGTTCTCCTGATTGGAAATGCCAAGACCCTGCAGAATGGCCAATCATCCAGTTATGGAGAATGTCCACGCTTATATATCACTTCACATTTTTTATTTTCTCTATTGACCTGGTCTCTTAACATTTTGAAGCAAACCCTAGTTTCTTGAAGTTATTTTATAATTCTCTGTTGATGCAGTGGCTTTGTGTTTCACAAAATTAGGCTCATAAATGTACTACTCATTTAACGCTGCCCTTACTCAAAAAATAAAAATATTATAAGACAGCATATGATACAGAAAAATAAAAATCTACTACAAGTAAGTTCAAGAAATGAAGCTGTTTTATTTTTCTTACAAAGCTCCGTTTAAGTGCTCTGCTCTATCTACAGCACCTAATGTCACAGGATGAGACGATGAATAACTTTTTAAAATAATGGTACACAATGTGCTCCTGAACAGCCCAATAACTTTCCCAAAATAAGCTCAGATAACACTGGCAGAGGCTGGTGGTTAGTATTCCACCTCAGTAGCTATTAGCAAGTCTAGCAGATTTCACAGGGACTTGTTGAAGACACCAGACAGATACACTTTAAAAATGCATCAACTTTTGCTTGGAAACCATTAGAAAATAAAATGAGACGGAACCAAAAATCCAAGCCTGACATGGGCCAGTAAACATGCTCTCTTCCCTGGAGAAGCACTCCTGGTTCCATATTTTCACTGAAGCACAGCTTTCTTGCCAGCCAACCATTGGCTAAGACAAGATATGTTCCTTTTTCGTAAGCTTAGAACTTGGGAGGGTGCTACAGTGATCACACTGCAGTGGGCCATCTCAGTTGAGAACTGGAAATACCGGAGAAGCCAAAGACGACATTTAACTCTGGAGCATGAACTAGCAGGTGGCTGGTGTTTGCTGAAGAGCGCTTTCCTATGGAACAAAGCAGGGGGCAAAAAGAATCCAGTTGAAACAAAATCCTTTCAACTTTTCTTTTTTAACTTCCCAAGGGTCACTTGAGGACCAGACATCATTAAAGCATAGGTGGAAAAAAACAGGTAATTTATTGGCTTTCTTACACAAGTATGTTTTTGGAAAACAAGAGATGCCAACCGTGTGTTTGCCACCACTGGTTTCCTATGTCAGCATTCTTGAAAGCCTGGACATGCTAACTGTCTCTTGGAAATGGAGTGGCATCCTTCTATTCAAGTGAGCAAGGGGAAGTTGTTACACCATAATCTTCCATTCAGTGAACTCTAATTCTTTCCCCAGCTCTCATTCTTCCTGACAGTAATCAGCATCTAAACAGAGATCCTTTCAACTAACTGCATCAGTGGCCTCCACTGAAACAAGCAACTCAACCACTGCAATAGCAAATGCTAGACACTGATCTGAGGACTAGAAGCCCTGAGTTCCCATCCTAGGCCTCTCAGTCACTAAGGTTGTTGCGCCTGGCACATCATTAATCTCGTATGTCTCATTGCACATCCACCTACCTCTAAAAATCATTAAGATCAAATGAGAGTGTCTATGCCAACTAATCTTAACAGGAAGTATTTGGCAATGCGTGGAAAATTTTCATTGTCCCAACTGATAGGTAAGGAGACCAGTGATAGTACTCAACATTCTACATGTGCAGCAGTGTTCTTGTTCATGAAAAATTACTCAGCCCAAAATGTCACTGCATCACAATTTAAAAAATGTTGTGTCCAGCAAGTTTTATAAGGATTTGTCTTAAGAAGCATGTAATAGAAATGAGTTAAATAAGATTTGTTTTTATTACAGGATACATTAGGCCTTACATAGGACAAACCCATGCAGTGCTCAAGAGCGTCATGAATTTCTGTTTCTCTACTCTCTTAGCATTTGGTTTTTGCCCACATGGTTGCAAAATGGCAGTCGTACCTCAAGCCACTGCATGTACATTTAAGGCAAAAATAGGAATTAAGCAACTGCTGGAAGGACTTGTGCCTCTACTAGGAGATCAACAACAACCATCAGCTTATACCACATTGGTCAGAATTATATCACATGATCATATCAAGATATAAGGAAGATTGAGTAAATTCTTAGTTGGGTGTGTTGCCTATTTAAACAAAGTATATCTTACATAACAACCAAAAGTCTTTGACATGAAAATTACAACCTCCATCTTTATCATCATAATGAAGACGTGGGATAATAAAGTGTATAAACAAATAGTATCTGGTCAGAAAGCTATAAATCATACCCCAGTTCTATCTAGTTATAAATCATACCCCAGTCACTTCCTAACTGTGTACTAGTGAATCAATTTCCAAGTCCTAGTTTCATTGCCTGGAAAATATAAATAATCAAAACACACATATACATGGGTTTTTAAAGATTCAATGTAATCAGGAATGTAAAGTGTTTCAGGTCTTGGATGTTGAACATTCAGTAAATAGTATATGTTATTTTTCTAATTTTATTAATTTTAATGAGAAAGAAATAATGAGACATTTTCAAAACAGGTTAGTAGGATAGTTACAATAATTAATACAATGTATATTGTTGTCTTCATGGTAGATGTTCAGAGTACAAAACGCAGACATGATATCTTTTCTAAACCCTATTAGTAGAAATCTTTCTTCTTATTGAACTAAGGAAAGTAGCTGTATATATAGTCCAATAGTCCATAAGAGAAGTGGGTTATCAGCAGAACTGGCAATGTCAGCAGCTGTTGACTTGAGCCTTTTACAGCTCAGCATATTAATAGGGATTTATCTTTTATACCCATGTTAGAGGTTTTTTTTTTGTTTGTTTGTTTGTTTTTTTGTTTGTTTTTTTTTTTGCTGGATGGTTAAGGCCAAGATAAAGTAAGACCAATAAAAAAAAAAAAAAAAAACGTAACTTTTGTATCTCACAAGGTCAGTCAAATCCTCTCAGGATATGCCCTGAAACCATGTACAGCATTTTGTAGGACTTTTGTCAGTGTCAGCCATCAGGATGAGTCACAGCAACAGTTTGCTCACTGTGAAAGCCTGAGAGAATGTTTCCTCTCTGGGTGACTCTCCTTAGGCACACTATACATCATTGATCCCTTTCCACTGTAGCCCCATAATCTCCTTGAACAGAAAATTTGGGTCACCACTGTGTTATAGGATGTTACAGTACATATTCTCTTATGTCTTGAGTCCTTGAGGGGATAGGGCCAATAAGAGACAAGAAAAAGATGCCATAGGATTGAACTGCTACAATTTTGTGTAGCTTAGATTTCTAAATTCCTATGTAAAAATGTGTAATTGTGTTTTTTTTATCACATTCTATAGTGATTTATTAGAATACCAATGATTGATGGAAAATACTGGCTCCATGTTAAATCCAAGGTGTTTGATATTCAGAAAGATAATGTTAAACTCAAGTGTCTATGTTATAGATTAATAATATCACTAATCTTCTCTTCTTGAGGGTTAACAACTTAAGTGTGCAGACCAAAAAATTAGAAAAAAAGAAGGGCCACAAGGATAACCAATATTTTGGTATATGTTATTATCACTACTTATCAAGGTAATTGTCTAACTCTGAAACAATAATCACTATCCAATCTCCAACCCTTCTCGACACTTTGATCTGAAAGACTGGCTTGTCTCTTTTCTCAATTGTGCAGATCCAAGTTGTAGGTCATAAAGTAAATTTGGGAGAAAAGGGAAACTTCCGTTCTTTAGTCACAGAAATCAATACACGAATGATATCATCACTGCAGAAATCATCCTTGGCGCTGGCCTCACATAACTATCAAATAGACTTCCCGTGTTTGCAAAAGATGTCATTTCAAGAATAATTAGAGGGACAAGTCATTATCTAATAGTACTTTATGTAAAGGAGGCATCTCCATGCATCCTTATGAGGACAATAATAACTCTACAAACGTATGAGATTACTGTCTGCTAGAGCATTTGAATTAATGTTTACAATATGATGGGAACTATTCTTAACTTACAGGAAGTATTCATCAGGAATTTTATAAAACCAGCCCCTCTATAAATTATCATGCAAGAGTTTAATGACCCAAAGTATGGGGTAGTATACTGGCATAGAGAAGATGAAAATGTAACCTAACTCTAGGATTCAGAAATGAGGCCTTTAGAAAACGATGAGGTTTTAAATAGGGTCACTAGAATGGAGTTCTCATGATTAGACACTGGTGGCTTCATGGGACACTGAGAAGGAACACACACAGGCACAGAGGTCCCTCTGTGTGTATGGCAGTCTGGATAGCCAGACTCAGTAGTACAGGTATCTAGACTGGGCTAATGACAAGGCATCTATAAATCTAGATCACTGTGCCCAGGTCTCCAAAATCTTCTGGGCTCAAAGTAGCCCACCATATTAAGCTCCCATTTTATATTCATGGCACTATTTTTCCTTCATCTTGCTGTATGATGCCAACCAGAAGGCATTCATCAGATAGGGCCCCTAGATATTTCATCTCTAAAAACAGGAGCAAAAATAAACCTCTCTCCTTCATAAAATTGCCTGTTTCAAGTATTCCATTCTACAAATAAAAAAAAATGGTCTGGCAGAGCTTGCAAATGTCAGAAGGCTGAAGTTTGAGAAGTGTGCTTGACAGAGGCAACATCTCCTCAACCTTTCAAAAGTGAAGTGGGAGAGCAATCTCTTCTAGAATATGATTCCCTTCCACAAGACACTCTAATGGCTCCCTGCTGCCCATAAGGTCAAGCAACACTTCCTCTTTCCAGTTTGATGTACCCGGTTCTACCTCATTCTCTAAGAATACTCGTAAGAGCTGGAGCTGACTCGTGAGAGCTCTGATTTCCTTTGTTCTTTGTAGTCTTGTGATAGCGCCCAGAAGTAAGGTGTGTATCACGGTGCAATCCCCCAACTGACTGCTCAGGGTCCCTTTCGTTCTCCCACTCTCAGCATGGTATGCAATGATCCCCATGGCCTTTGCTCTTTCCCCTCTGCATGGCCTTCTTGATTTCTGCCTCATGTTTTTATTTCTGCAGCTTCCTCTGCTTTGAACCCTTTCATTGAGTTCTCTAATCCCTGACAGTTTATCATAATTCAGCAAAGGCTGTGTAGCTTTATAGTTGACCCCCTTATTCTACTTCCCTCCTGTTTATCACTTTCTTCTTGGATCTGTCTGAGCACCTGTAGCTACCACACACAAAAGAGGATTGTCTAATTGTTTCAGCAACCTGTTCTGGCTCGGATTGGGTTATAAAGGCTTCAAAAGTGAGAATAGTATACACCTTCGCTGTGTCCCAAAGGGAGGAACATGGTCTGCATGGTAGGCACTCAACTAGTTCCTCCCAGGAAGCTAATCTAGGAAATCAAATATGAATATTTTGTGCACACCTCCTGGAAACAAGGTACATTTTTCTGGTTATTGCAGCCTCCCTGTTTCCATGAGAGCAACACAGGTGAAAATGCAAATGAGGCTGTGCTTAGGAAGATTTGGTCAATATTAATACACATGAATATTTAGCAGCGGTTGCTTATTAACATGGCTTGGAGAAGTCTCTTTGCAGTCATGGAGCTATAATAACTGATGGTGTTTAATTGTGCTCACCCAATAGGAACTAAACTGCAGGGGCTTGTTTGGAGAACTATGATGTGTGATAGAATCATGGTTATAAAACCAAGCCTCACACAGACAATTTTAGTTCCTTCCAACTTAATTTAGCAGCCGCCTGGAGGACAAAGGGAAGGCTAATAGGTGCAGAACTGATCCTCCACACCCACTTCAATCTAAGCAGCTCTTCTGACAACTTTATATGCTGGGCTAGTCTCAAGAAATTCTGCTCCTAAAAATATTTTTTTTAAAAAGAAGAAACCACTATAACACAGAAGAAATATGGAATAAGAAGACAAGATGCTCTCCAAGTCCAGCCAACTCTTACTCGTGGCCTCTTAGACAAAAGGTAATTTCTCAGAAATCCATTGTCCCCACATCACATATCAGTATGGTTCACAACAAATATAGGATTACAATGAGGATTAAATGAAACAATCCTGACTCAACACAGCAGCCAGGCCCAGTGTGTGAGGTAGACCACCTGGGTATGCCAGAAACTCATTCAACCCAGCAACAAAGCCTGGCATGTGAATGAAACTTCATCCATCAGACATGCCCAGTGTGAAAAACTGCTGCAGAATTCCCTGCAGAGAGACTAGAGACAAGACATACCCAGCTGATCCAGGAGCAGACAATCTTGCCAGAGTGGCTCAGCAGGTTCACTTCCAATGGCTTCAGTGGGAAGAAGTGGAGTTCAGCAGCCAGACCAAAGCCACACCCACTTGCACCAGTTTCAACTTGGTAGATCCAGATCTGGTGCTAAGGTAGGAACTCTACCAAAGCTCTACACCAAAGGTTAGAGGGCAGGACTATACAAAATGACAAAGAGAAGGAGTAAAACACACTCTCAGGCCCTGAGCCCACCCAGAACAAATGCAGGAGATAATAGCATAGAAGAAATGGGAAATCACACACCTGAAATCTCTAAAATAATAGCATCCGAAGTAAAGAAACAACTGCAGAAAGGTATAGAGGAAATCAATTCAGAAATATCTTCTGAAGTCCAAAAGAAATGATAAGCCTAATGAAAGAAGTAATAAGTGCTTCAAAGAAGACACTGATAAAAAAAAATAGAGAACGTAAAAAAGATGCAATCCTTGAATGAGCAATATAAGAAAGTAATGGAATGTATGAAACAGATTCAAAGCGCTACACAGGAACTTAAAGCCTCAATCACAAGCTGGTAAAACTGTTTCAATGAAAGTGAAAATAGACTTTCAGACCTTAAAGACACCATCGCAGCTAGAAAAGAGGTAAGAAAAGATCTCTTAAGAACCACTAAGATGTAAGACAAAATAATTCAACATCTGCAAGATGATACAAAGATGAACGTAAGACTAATAGGCATCAATGAGAAAGAAGGAGTCTACAAATTATATAAAAAAGAACATGAACAGAAGTAAAAGCAGAAAACTTCCCAAATATGAGGAAAAAATTTGATGTTCTGGTAACTGAAGTATATAGAACTCCAAATAACATCAACCCAATTAAAACCACACCCAGATATATAATAATCAAGATAGCAGAAATCCAGCACAGGAACAGTATACTAACAGCCTCTAAAGGGGCTAGGGAGATAGTTCCATTGCACAAGTACCTGCCTGGCAAGTGCAAAGTAGTGAGTTCGAAATCTGGTCACACACACACACACACACACACACACACACACACACACACACACACACAAAAGCTGCTAGAGAAAAGAAAACAAATCACATTTAAAGAAAACCCATTAGAATAATGGCAGATTTCTCTTTACAAACCACCAAGTCAAGAAGAGCATGGAACAAAGTACTTCAAGTCTTGCAAGAAAGCAAATTCCAGCCCAGACTGATATACCCTGCAAAACTCTCTTTCAAGTTCAATGGAGAAGTGAAATACTTCCAGGACAAAGAACTAAAGAATTTCATGATGACAAAGCCAACCCTACACAGTTTACTAAGAGATATTCTAGAGAGGGATCAAAATGACCACAATTCCATGAAGGAGAATGGAAAGAACCAACCAAATAAGGCAAACAATTAAACACAGGAGAAAAAGAGGTATACAAAAGTAGTCTTCCAAAAAAAAAAAAAAAAAAAAAAAAAGTAGTCTTCCAACTATTCTTTTGTATGAAGCAGCAGAATCTGTCCATCAGCATATTCTACAAGTGGACTTCTCTTGTACCCTATGGGTCATGATTCTGTCTGGTTCTACAGGGTAGATATCAAGGAAATAGCAGTTGCTCAGTCCCACTAGTGACACCCAGTCACCAATAAGTGTCATGGACACTGTCCATGTACACGATATACTAGAACTTTGTGTGATATCTTATCCCCAAACTGTTAAAAGTTGAGGTCATATATTTGCCATTCCAGTATTTATGTTATGTTTTATTCTTAGTAATTCTTTACAACCATGGAAACTTTTTCTTAGTTGATATCTTTGTATACATTCACCTATTCAAATACTCTGTGAGTACTCTGAATTGATTACAGATTCATACATATGATACACAACATTCTGGCCTCTCAGTTGGATTCAAGATTTGATTTGAATTTTGGAATGCTGTTCTAAAATATTTAATGTAATTTTAATTTATTGATATTTAATTAATTTTCTGAATATTTAATTATACTTTTTGTTTTATAATTCATATTGTATCCCTGACTTACAGCCTACTTATAGATGTGGTATATTTTCTCCTAGTATTAGAAACTTTGAAAGCAGAAACAAAATGAATTAGGATAGATATACAGCTTCTTCACCTTAGTTCATTGAGAATAAAAGTTTGTACTAATATTGTTTAGACAAGATATCAGTTCTGCATCTTGTCCTCCGAATAACTACTATGAAGACAAAAATATCCATGGGATTAATTATTGTAACCATCCTGACTTGTTCTGGAACTGTTTCATTGCTGTTTTGTCCTTTTTCTCACATATAGATGTTATCTGCCCCATCTAGAGATTCAGAAAACCAGTGTTTTCTAACCATCTTTTTAACTAGATCTATAGGTACATGAAAAAATGCTGATGGATTAACTTTTTCCTGGATATATATAATGAAGCAATCCCTACATTATGCCACATGAGAAGAAAGCAACCTCCTCTCGGTAGAGTGAGAGAGTATGAACGTCACTTAAAATACTGGTTTTCTGCATCTCTAGATGGGGCAGATAACAAGGGCATCTATAAATTCCCATCACTGTGGTTAGGTTTCCACAGTCTCCCAAGTTCAAAGTACACCACCATTTTAGGTCCCTATTTCCTATTCATGGCACTGATTTCCATTCACTGTTTGGTAACAGCAGTTATTTCTTCATGAAGTGAACGTACTTGCTTAATATCTGACTCTTCCTGGATTGTAACCTCATATCTGTCTCATTCAGGGTTGGATCCCAGCCTCCACCCTACTCATAGCATTGACTATTCCAGAAAATGCCTTGTTTTTTTTTTCAAGTTTCAATTTTTTATTGTTTAAATTTAACAATGGTTATATTACATATTTTCATCATCAGATCAGTTTAGATTAATACATATAGTTATATAAGATTGATCAAACAATTAAAGATTGACCCTTCTAAATCAACATTACTTTTTTTTTCTTTTCCGCTTTCTTTTCTTTGAAAGTTGACATATTGTATATTGTTCTCACAAGCATTCTACAGAGTACAGTGTGTGTGCATGACCCACCTCCCTATTGATGTTGCTTAGAAAAAAAAAAAAAAGGAAAAGAATATACTTCTCTTTGAACTAAGAGGAAGCAGATACATACACAGTCAAATGTTCTGCAATTGCAGTGGGCCACCAGTGAAGCTTGTGATGTTGGAGGCTATTGAATCTAAGCCTCCTAAAGCTCATCTCACCAATCTAGCTCTGCGTTTCATGCATTGTAATTAAGCATTTTTTTTTTCTTGCTGGGTGGTCAAGGGCAAGTCAAAGCAAGACCTGTATAAC
>PVJA010022129.1:0-34704 GCA_004027025.1 Myocastor coypus
AAGAAGAAGAAGAAGGAGAGGAGGAGGAGGAGGAAGAGGAGGAAGAGGAAAATGTCATCATCTTCTTCATTTATGCTGGGATGTAAAATCTCAGAAAAGTAAGACATTAGTCTATGACAAGACAGCAGTTACCTCGGTGTGCTATTTTCAGTTCCTTTGGAGACCCCATTAACAGTGACAAACGCAGTCTTTTGGTGCTGCCTGATGTCCCAGGGAGCCCTGAGGTCTGTTGAACACCTGACCTGAGTCATTGTCCATCGGGGTGGACGGGTGATGCAAGCCAAGACACACATGGAATATGAACAGATCGGATGGAACCAAGAATATCCAATATCTTTAATAAAACCATGCATTTGCTCAATGTATAATGATAAAAATTTTACTCAGGTCAGATAAAGTGCTTTATTAAAATTAGTGTCACATTCTAAGCTTTTCTTACTGACAATTAGGAGATCTGAAATTACCAGCAGCATGTATTTATGGTTTATGCTAACTTTCTACTGGCCAATTTGGTCTACAGTAGAGATGGACAAACCTGATCCACTGTGTACTTTTGTAAATAAAGTTTTATTTTTGGCACATAATTATATTCATTCATTTCCCTATAATCGAGGGCAATTTTGTGCTATATTGGTGTAGTTCAGTAATATTAATGACTGGCTTGTTCCCAGGTCACTGATCATCCACTACTGCATCTTTACTGATAAAATTTATTGACTCCTGATTTCAAAAATCAGGTTACCTGGGAACAACAGCAACAGCAACAGCAACAAAAATCAAAACTAAACAAAAAACAGGTAGCTTCAAGGGAGGAATAGGATCTGCATTGCACTGAGGCACTAGGGGTAGGGAGGCTCAAGCAGCGGGACTGTTAGCTCCAGGCCAGGCTGGGCAACTCATCTAAATTAGTGAGATGCTTTCTCAAAATAAATAATAAATCAGTGAAGAATAGAGATGCAACTCATTGGGAAACTCCTGGGACCAATCAACAGTGCTTAAGACACGATAATTAGAAGGAAATGGAAATGAGTAGATTTTAGTGAGAATGAAAACATTATGGGAATGTAAGCACAGGAATTTTATTTTAGTTCTGTTGCTTATCTCTTCTAAGTATCATTTTAGTCAGTGTTTTATGTTCTTAAAATTATTTTCTTTGGTCTGAATAACTGTTCAATCTTGATGAAATTAGCTGTTGTTACCAAATACTGGGTTTAATATTTAGACATCTATTTTTTAATTCTTCAGTTATTTTTTCTTCCAATATAAGTATTTAAATTTATACCTAAGTATTGCTTTAACTGTGTACCAAAAGTGAATGCATGTGGGGGGTTGTGCACGTAAGTGTGTGTTTCTGTGTGTGTGTCTCAATTTTTATTTCAAAATATTTTCTGATTGTTTTGTGCTTTCTCATATCTGCTGGTCAATATATAGCAGTATATTTTAGATTTTTTGTATGTTTGAATTTTTCAGGTGTCTTTTTGTAATTGATTCATGACTTTTTTAATTTAATATTTTATTGTTTAAATTTGACAATGGTTATATTACATATTTTCATCATCAGATCAGTTTAGATTAATACATATAGGTATGTAAGATTGATCAAACAATTAAATATTAACCCTTTTAAATCAACATTACTTTTTTTTTCTTTTCCCCTTTCTTTTGTTTTGAAAGTTGACACATTGCATATTGTCCTCACAGATTCATGACTTTTAATACTTTTATGGCCAGAAAAAATACACATTCATTTACTTAAATTTTCACATTATGTTGGAATCTGTTCTCTGGCTCTCCATGTGATCTGGGGTATGTGTTATACACACCCTGAGATCAGTGTTCTTATCCATTTTTACTTGAGTGATTTATAATCACCAGTTAAGTCAAGTTAGTTAGAATGATGTTAAGATTTTATATATTTTTACTTATGTCCCATAAGCTTGTTCTTTCATTTACTGAGAATAAAATGTTCAAATCTCTTAATTTGATCATTATTGTCTATTTTATTTCACACTTCTGTATTTTATTTGAACTATATTTTAATTATATAATTGTAGTTTATTTAAAATATATTATATTCTTTAAACTATCAACTACAGTTGATAGTTTTTGTTAGGATGGTCATTTTCTCTAGATAAGCTGATCAATTTTTCATTATTAAATAACTTTTATTTAAACTATAAGCTGGATTTCAAGGGCTTCTATTAAAAATGATCATTTTCTCTTGGATAAACTAATCATATTTTTATTATAAAGTGACTTTCCTTACTGGTTTCCTTCTCAATAATAATACATCTATAGATATTCAACTAATCTCTTTTTGCCCACAAGTTCCTTTAAATTTCTTTAAAGGAAGTTTCTTTAATCTATATTTAACTTTATTTAAAGTTGATTTCTTTTTAGACGAAATATAGTTGAGTCTTTGTGTATCCCAACAATTTCTGCCTTTTAATTTAGCTACTAAAATAATTACAGTAAATATAATTACTGATACTTTTTGGGCTGAAATATACCATCGCAACATTTTTATACTTGTTTTATGTGCACCATGTTTCATATTTTCTTCTATTGTAGTCATCTGTTGGATTAATAATGAATTATTGAATATTTCTACTCTATCAGTATGATTATGCTATCAAGCTCTTTTCTCTCCCAGTTTAGGTTTTTAAGTTCATGCATTCCACCCTTGATATTATAACATCTTACTTATTATGTAAAGATGCACTCTGCAAGTGCTTTCAGGAATGATCCCAAAGGACCGAGGTTCATGAGGGACGCTCAAGAGGACTCTGCAGGAAATCCAGGTGCTAAGAGATGGAGCAGCCAGTCAGATCTGGAGGGCCAACTGGAAGGGAGAGCTCTAGCAACTGGTGTCTTGTGGTTTAGTGATATTAGCTAGTGATGGAAAATGACTCTGGCCCATACACTTTCGCGACAGGTTCAGTGCACTCTTGCGGGTGAGTCTGACCTCACGAGGACAGCAGTTAGTTCTGCAGAGGAGGTTGAGTCCCTGGCTTGAGGCCCAACTCATTCCTCTTCCATCTAGAAAGAAGGAGCTAAGCCAAAAACGTAAGTGCAGGTGAGGACACCAGAGAAATTGAAAGGCAATCACCCAGATGTCAAAGATTGTGTGAGCACCAGGAGGCCTTGGCTTCAGTAAAGATCAGGAGCATGGTTCTGAGTAGGGCCTCAAGCTGGCCACTCGGACAGCTGCGGCTTGGGCAGCTGCAGGTTATAACTTCTGGGGGGGGAGCAGTCCACGCAATGCCAGGGTGACAAGCACTCTCTGCTTAATCCCCCAAACACCAAGACATTCTACACTCCTCATTTTTTTACATACTGCCCATCATTCGGGTCCAACAAAGCAGTCCCCAGCCCTGATATCAGGCAATGGCTCTGAGCCCTGGGTCCCATAGGGTTTGTTTGTTTTTGTTTTCTTAAGACAGCGTTTCACTATGAAATTCAGGTTAGACTAGAACTCGCTTTGTAATGTAAATTGACCCGGATTTTGCAGCGGCCCTCTCACCTCAGGTTCCTGAGTGTGGAAATCACAGGCATAAGCTACTATGCCTAGCAAATCTTACTCCACAATTTGAAGGTGGGAAAATGATGCTTTGCGGAGTGTAGGCAGTGAGGTGTGGTATGAGCAAAGAGCCAGACAAATGTCGTTTAGACAGAGGGCTTGACGCATCATGAGTCAGCCGGAACTTCACAGAAGGTGAGCAGAGGTATAAGGATTCTCCAGTGGGGAGGAAGGGGAGACAAAAGTAGGTCTTTCAAACACCATTGAAAAATTGGGCACTGGTCCGACCACACTGCATGCTCCTGATCTGCAACTCAACTGAAAGAGTCTGATCATAAGACCGTGGCAGGAGTGTCCAGCTAGCAAGACCCCGAGAAGGGGCAGAAGGCTCAGAGGTCCACCGGTTCTCCAAACTCCTTCGCCCACTGACAGGACGGAGGACATATCAACCAAGGCGCGGGCAGTGGACTGAGAGCGGGCAAGAGAAAAGAGACGTGGCTCCCTATAGTAATGCTCCCTGGCATGCAGAAAGGCCCGGTAGCCCGGTGAAGCAGAAACTAAGACTTCGTGCCCAAGTCAAGACGAACGGACAAGGCCTCATCAGTCAGACTTCACATAAATAGGATCGAGAGGGTACTTCAGGATTTGAATTCCTGTGGAGACTCTTATAGGTTTTTTTCTTGTTTTTCTTTCTTTCTTTCCTTCTTTCTTTCTTTCTCTCTCTCTCTTTCTCCTTTCCTTTCTTGCTTGCTTGCTTTCTCTTTCTTCTATTTCTTCCTTTCTTTATCCCTTTGTTTCTTCTTTTTCTTGTTTTCTTTCTTTTCTCTTTTCATCTCGTGTTATGTGGAAAGTTTATGACAGAAACGGCATGAAAATTAAGTGTTTTACTTAAACAGTACTGTTCAGTCAGGGTAAGCTCACAAAAATTGTGTTTAAAAGATTCAAACCCAGGCCCCTAACAGTCATCTTAACAGATTCTCTCCTTGGCACAGATTCCTTCACCATACAACTTCCCTCTCTTCCCTCTGTGACCCTGCTTCCTCTATTGCAAGTTATCTCTCAAAGCTCCTCTGTACCAGTACCCCACTCAGCTATAAAAGTAGCACCAAAATGCTTGATCTCTTTTTTTCATTTGTTGCTATCCCATTTTTTAATCATTTTATTTTTTGTGCTCTATTATCTTTCCTTTCTTCTTATTTGTTTATTTTTTATCATCTTCTATAGTGTAACCTACTTCTTTTTTTTTTGGCTTTTTGAGACAGGGTCTCACTATGCAGTTCAGGCTGGCCTTGAACTCACTTTTGTAGCCCAGGCTGGTCTCGAACTCACACGGATCCTCCTGCCTCAGCCTCCTGAGTGCTGGGATTACAGGCGTGCGCCACCACACCCGGCCTTACTAGTAACTTATCAATGTCTTTATAGGTTATTGAAAACAGGGTAAAATTGTTCCAATGTTTTGATGCACATGGTATGTGGTTGGTTCTCTAGACGCTGATAGAAATAGCAAGGGGTCTGTCCTTTCAAGTCACCTAGTAGATCTGGTATTATGCCAAACAAGGTATTGAGATACAAATATCACACACAACCAAAGTCAAGATCACACAAATGGGAAGCAGATTCTAAGGAGACTTCCATACAAGTCACAGTCTCTAATTAATTCTTTCACCTCAACACACACACACACACACACACACACACGCACATGCACACACACCCCACACACATACACACACACATACACTTAGAAGCAAATCAACAAGATGTCCCTAAAAAAATTTTTACTTCCCCATTTCACAATTCCCCCATAGCTGATCTCATAGATCCCAAGGTTGTTCAAGGGAAGAAAGTAAAAATTAATGTGGCTGAATTGTACAAGGTTATAAAATAAAAACAACACCACCAATAAACAGATCAATAATGTGTTCAGCTGCCTCAAAGATGTTGCAATTAAATAGACAAAATTAATTGATAAAATGATCATCAAACTTAAAGACGATAGTAACCAGAAGTGACATAAGCAGTGAACAGCTATTCTGTTAAATCATGAACAGATAAGAGGAAGGCGGGATGAAAAATTTTCTCTTGAATGTATGGGCAGCAGAAATGACCAGTGTGGCCACAGAGCATCAAACTCAGGAGGGAAGGTTGATGCAAGAGAGCTTATATTCAGAGAAGCCTTATACAGAAGAGATCACTGAAACTGTATTCATCAACTGACAGGTAACTCAAAATGCACTTAAAAATAACGAGAGACCAAAAAAAAATTATAACAGCACAAAAGGTACTAAAACTATGAATCAAAAAAAATTTTCCAAGTTTATGAAAAGAATTCAACATCCAGAATGAGACATAGAGAAATCCAAATAATGATAGCAGAAAAGGACTTCTTCACAGATACAATATCTAAGATGCCAGAAGCTTAGGACAAGGACAGAATTCTAAAAGCCATTAAAGGAAAGCATTGAATAACTTAGCACTTAGTGGAAAGCCTAACAGGATAGGTGCAGGTTCCTCAACACAAAGTCAAAAGGCTGGGAGAGCTAGGAGCACAGTTTTTAAGCACTAAAATGTCTTTCACCACGTTAATATACCCAGCCAAACTAACTTTCAAAATCAACTGAGGAGTAAGAGCTTTCTATGGCAAGGGGCATCTTATGGAAATCATAAAAAGCAGACACCAACACAAAATCTATTCAAAGACATCATAGACAAGCTAAAGAAGGCCAGGAAAACCAAATAGCTTACAGAAATGAATCCATCAAGCAGGTTAAACAGTTTTTAAAAAAAACAAAAACATGAAGGCCTGAGCAACAAAAATATTACAGTGATGAAAATCAGTCAGTACCTTTCAGTTATAACTCAATGTAAATAGTCTTATCTTTACAGTTGGAAGACATCGATAACTAACTGCATCCATAAACAAAATTGAACAGCATAGTACATACAAGAGAAACATCTCATCTATAGAAAAATAAAAAAATTAAACACTCATACACCAAAAGTTAAAGGATGGAAAATGATATTTCATGTAACCATGAAATGTAAAAAGGAAAGCCATATTAATATGCTGAGTTATAAAAGGCTCAAGCCAATAGTTTCCAACATTGCCAGTTCTGCCAATAACCCACTTCTCTTATGGTCTATTGGGCTATATATATACGGGTGCTTTCTCTTTGTTCAATGAGAAGAAAGTGTTATACTTGTAGCATTTAGACAAGATATCATGTCTGCATCTTCTACTCTGAATAACTGCTACATAGACAACAGCATATGATGTATTATTGTATCTGTCCCACTAACCTGCTATGGAACTGTGTCATTGCTATTTGATTCTCATTAATATTAATAAAAAGAAGAAAAAATTATTTGTGTTTTGGACTTGTCGGAGGAATAGTGATATTTAACCTTTGGTGATTTTCTTATTAAATTTAACAGAGAGGATGAAAGATATGCATCAATATTCAATGTTTTTGGCATGCAGATGGGCAGTTTCCCCGGCACCGTTTAGGGTTATAGACTCGAGCTCCATCAATTTTCATACAAACAGCTCCTTCTTTTTATCATCGTTCCTGGTCACAGAGGCTGCTATTATGACCTCAGGGGGTCAATGGTGCTACAAAATTCTGGGCTTGTGTGTGTCACTATGTGATGCTGTTCGCTCCATGAGATAGCTATCCAGGAGACAAACAGCTGGGTTAAATGCAGTCCTTTTATTAGGTTTTAAAGTGGTTTTCATCTTTTTAAGACAAGGTCTCACTAGGTAGCTCAGACTGCCCTTGAGCTCACTTTGTAGCCCCGGCTGGTCTCAAACTCGCAAGAAATCTCCTCCTCCTCAGCTTCCCTACTGCTGGGCTTACAGGCGTGCACCACCACCCCTGTTTGGAGTCCTATGTGTAGAGGGAATGTCATACTGATTGCCGAAGCGGCCGTACCGATTATCTTCTAAGCAAAGACTTATTTTCAGCCATGATCATCAGCCTGTTTCCTCTTGAGTCCTTGATGATGCTCAGTCTAACGGCAAAAAGGTAGGGTCTCAGCACTGTGCTCCCTTAAATCACCTCCAGAAACCAAAGATGCTGCGCGCTGTCTTCACATCTTTATTGCCCTTCGCGTTTCTCTTCAAAGAAGCGTGTGTTTCTTTCAGTGGCCCTTTTTATGGAATTTTTTTTAATTTTGAGAGAGGAGTGAAAATTTTGAGTTTTTAATATATTCTATATGTTATGTTCTATAGTATTATTTATTATATATAGTACTCCTGTGAAAAAGTACTAGGTAGTCATTTATTTATTTATTTATTTATTTATTTATTTATTTATTTATTTATTTTTGCGAGTCCAGGGTTCGAACTCACAACCTTGCACTTGCCAGGTGGGCACTTGTGCCATGGAGCTATCTCCCCGGCTCCCCAGTCCTAGGCAGTCTTTTTCCCATTTACTTTGTTGTTTCCTTTTCTGTGCAATTTTAAGTTTAAGATGATCTCATTTGTTGGTTCCTGGTATTATTTCTTACTATACCTGGAGCTCTGCTTACAGTACCTTTGCTTATGCCTATGTCTTCAGCAACTTTACCACATTTTTCTTCCATCAAATTTAGCATATCTGGGTTTGGTCTTTCATCACATTTAGAAAATAACCATGGTCTAGCACTTCTAAAAATGCCAAAGGCCATTTTTCAACTCTTATGTGGGAAAGTCTCAGGTGTTTTTGTGCTCCTATTAAGAATGTCATCGTGTCCTTCAGTCGCCTTTCTGAAATGACTTACGAATTAGATGGAGACACCTTTCTATAACTCAACTTTTATGTCGAATTAGTTTTGCTGAATTCTACAAGAAACAATATTCAGGACAAATTTTTAATTTGTGAGAGCTCTGTTGTTCATTGCTCTCTTTTGAGGGTTTCTGTGGCAATTTTCCTTGAGTCTTTACTTTCATCTATGGCAGTGAGCCTTTGCTATCTCAGTCTACTCAGTTTTATTTCTACCGTTAGCACGGTTTCCTTGACAGGAGGCCTTGAATGGCAGCTGGTGCAGAGTGAACCTGCAAGTTGAAGGCCTTGGACCTTTGAATCTTTCCCACATCGATCTCATACATACCTATCAGGGGGCACAGCATCCGTCTTATTTTAAATTCGTGTCTCTGCCTGACTCTTGTTATCCATAGGCCTGTTAATCTCAGTTTGATCATTTGCATCATTTATTCCTTTGATTCTTTCTACGCTTCTTCAAATGTTTGCTGGTGGATTTTCTCTGTCTACTTGCACCTTGGGTTCTGTGAAGGCCACTGTGCCCTGAGATTTGTCTTCTAAATGAATTATTATCTTTTTTGTTTTATATTCTTGTCATTTTAGGGACTGGTGAGATAGCTCAGTGAATTAAAGTGCCTGCTCAGGCAACTTAATCAAGTGCAGAGAACACAGTTTCATCCCTGGCACCACATTCTGCACCAGCCCTGTCCCCAGTGCAGGCTGAACCAGCCAGAGTCTGGGCGTAGTGGGGGCACACCTTTAATCCCAGCACTAGGGAGGCTGAAAACAGGCGAGCCGCTATGAGTCCAAGCTGTGTAGTGAGACCCTATAACAACCAAAAACATTAATTGAAATCTAGTTGTTTTGGTTCTTAAAATTACATTTTTTTTAGTTTCTCATGTAAGAGAAATCATGTGATAATTAAGTTTGAGTGTCTGACTTATTTCTTAACACTATAGTTCTTAAAATAAGGGAGAGGGAAGGCAGAGAAGCAGGGTGGATGGAAAAATGAAGAGCTGAATAGGAAATAACTGAAATAGAGTTCTGGCAAATGAGAAAGGGACCAGGAGTGGGAAGAGGAAGGAAGGAAGAGAGCCACGGAGGAAGCAACTGTGAAGCCATATTGTGTCCTCGCGCCATTTTCCCAGGATAAATACCATCATCCGCCGCCCACGTGGACTAATTCATGAAGTGAGATACTCAAGAAAACTTAAAGAAGACAACCCCAAGGAAAGCTGCACTGCGGCTCCTGCTATCAACCACCTGGAATACCTGTTTTCAGTGTCTATGTAGACAGAACAGCTTGGATCAGGAAGGGTCTTCTTCCCTCTGTGGAGTGTGGCTGCAGCTCGGGTCGCCTTCAAGCTTCCTATAATTGCAGACTTTCTCCCTTCTACATGTAGGAGTTGTTGTCAAGGACAACAACTGACTGGAAATATTCACCAAATATAAAGAGTGATGTGTCCAGTTGGTGTAAAGAAATTGCAGGGAAAACAGCGAGTTTAGTGAAGCTGAGATGATCATCGGAAAACGCCTGGAAATATTGTTATATGATGTAAAAAGAGCAAGAAGTAGGATTCAGATTATCTCTTGGGAGCCGTTTTGACTTTCTAGACTACAGAATCATGTCATTTTTATTGTATTCCTTTTTCTTCCTAATAATGCAGAAGATGAAACCTAGAATCCCACATAAGCACCGCTGAACTACTGAACTGTATCTCCCCACTCCCATATCTGAAGCCCTTTATACACTGATACTTCTTAGGCACATATCTTTGTATGTAAGAAGTTATTCTATAAATATTCTACTTCCAGTTGGCAGCTAATAAGGGGTCTTGTTTCAAAATATTCATGATTTCTTTTCCTAACTATATCTCAATAGAATTTTAAAATAACTGTACCTATTATAACTTACCCATCATTTGGGTTTTCTATTATTACCACAGACTCTAACTCACACTATTAAAGTTGTCTCTTTTGATGCCCCTTCACTCCACCCTTAGGCAGGGACATCAGGTCTTTTTCGCTATTTTATTTGCCGTACCCATATAAATAGGATATAACATAAAATTTATCAAATAAAAAGCCAGACTAATGCTCCAGAGCGGTCCGTAAATTTAATTAATTTGTCGGACAGTGCAAAAATACAGAAGCTCACTGAAATAAAAAAGCCATAACCCAGTCAGTGGTTATAGCATGATTATCTGCTTTAAGGCTAGCTTCGCTCGAGGGGAGATTTTCATTGATTTCTTCAAGAGAGTGATGCGAAGGTCTTAGAACCATTAATGTCAAGGAAACTACTCTGCTGTCGGTGAAATGGGATCAATGACTTCTGGTGCATACAGGCGATGTGGCCTGAATGTGAGTCTCTCCGAGCATGTGAACAATCCGGACAAAACAGTGCACTGCCTGAGAGTGACACTCACGTCCTGCCCCACTATCCGATTGCGTGCTCTTCCAGGCATAATGCAAGTCATAATCCCAATGTACATTTGTCTTCAAACTTCCAGGAAAGAGCAATTCCAGTGGTAATATTCACTCATCCGTTACAGATGTCATCGAAGCTCTACCGAAAGTGCTTTATAATTTCAGATTGTCGCTCTGGCTATTTTAGTTTTTCTTGCCTTCATCTTCTCAGATAAAGTTAAATCATCTAGGTTTTGTTCCAGTAATATAGTCGTCCCCCAAAATCATAGTATATGGACAGGAGATATCCAATGTGTGTTGTTTATCTATACTTACCTTCCTCCTAGTCAATTCTGGGCTTCTGGGTGAGATACATGTTCAAGCCCCTCTATAGGTCAGGAAATGTTATGTAGTTGACTTGGGCGCGTGGAAAAGGTTACACATTCTAAATGATTTTTTGTTTTGTTTTTGTTTGCTTGTTTGTTTGTTTGGTGAGGCCAGGGTTCAAACGCATGACCTTGCACTTGCCAGGCAGGCACTTGTGCTACGGAGCTATCTCCCCAGCCCCTTACACACTCTAAAGTGAATAAATGTTCAAGAGCCTGCAAGCAGCCCGGGCCTGCCGTGCCACCCCAGCCCCTGGGCAGGCTGAGACCGGGTGTGTTGGCACACGCCTGTCATCCTACCTCTTGGGAGACTGCACACAGGTAGATCGCTACAGGTCCATTCCAGTAGGGAGACCCGGAGCACCCTGTGGACCCATCCCTAAAATAAAAGGTACATAAATAAATTTAAAAAATTTAAAAAGAATAAAGGGCCAGCCAAATAGCTCAGCGGACTAAAGTGCCTGCAGTGGCCCGGGTTTGATCGCCGCAGCACTGTGCCATGCCCACCCCATCCCCTGAATGTGCTGAGATGGCGATAGAGACCGGGCATGGTGATACACACTTGTAACCCCAGGGCTTGGGAGGCGGAAGCCAGGAGAATCGCTGAGTCCAGTCACTGTAATGAGACTCTGTAACCTCTGAGCCCTGTAGAGCCTGTAGTAAATACATTAAAAATAAATAAATATAAAATAAAATGAATAAAGGAAGCAGCTTTCTGCTACCCAGAAATGCCTTTACTGTGAGCAGATAGGATTTCCTCCTCTTCTATTTTGCCCTACACGACCCAAGAAACACACTATGCATAAAAGAGAAAGGAAGGTAATATTCCAAACATTGAATGATATAGAAGCTTAATTATTTTTTTTATCTCTAGGTAGAAAGAGGTACATCTAGAGTATGTAGTGTTTTACACAAGTCCAAGTGGAATATACATTTCAGTCACTCGTGGGAGTCCAGTAACAGCATTTATCAACCAGATAGTGACAGCTGAAGGACATAGATAAGACAAAGGGAAGTCAGACACATTATATTTTGAACATCGGACAGAGGGCTTATTTCTTTACAACTATTCTTATTTGTCATTATTCTGAGGTGTTGCGAACCATCCCAGACTGCTGTGTGACTCTATAACCACAAATACAGCAATTAGGATTTGTGGAACCAGATTTGTCAACCATTTCCCTCTCAATAATGAAATAAGGGGAAGCGCAAATATCCACGCAGGCATGGCTTCTTCTTCCCGCGAGTCTGTCATGGTCAATGAGCTGATGAGTCTCTGCAGCCGGGGTCTGAATCCTGAACCCGTTCAGCAGGTCATTAAAGAGTTCAAAGGGAAATCTACAGAGCTTGGTATCATATAAATTGTATATGCAATTTGGATTTGAAACTTTAAAATAATTGTAGCTGTTTCCATTAGCAGGACGCCTACGATATCCCGTGACTTCCTCTCCCTTCTCGCCTTAGTCCTTTCTGAGTTGCTCTCTTCTCTGATAATACTTCCATCCTCTCAGTCAGTCCTTGGTAGCCACATCAGCATTTCCCGCTATTCAGCCAGGGATAATTTATTTTTTAATTACTTTTTACTGTATTCTTTTGATACAGGGTCTTATGACACAGTTTGGATTTATAATGATCCTTAAATCTCAGCAGCCCCAACACTGCGATTACAGGTGCGAGCTACCAATAATGTAGTGGGGCTTCTGGGCTGGCACGGCAAGGAGGACCTGGGATTGAACTCGGGATCTTGTATTTGCCAGTCAGGTGCTTATGCTCCTGAGCTATCTTCGAAGCCCCACACTCTACTTTTTGTCCTGTCTTTTTCTTATGCTTTAAAAGATTAATCTTGTTTTTCTAAAGAAATTGAAAGTCTGTGAGATACTTGAGTTTGACCTATTAAATTAATTATATTTTGAAATCAATAAATTCTTTCCTTCTAAAATATTCAGTAACCTCTAAACTTCTCACAGAAATATCCCTGAGTAATGAAAAATAATCTCAAATAAACATTTCCATTAAAATTATTGGAACACAGAAGAAATGTTCTATAAATTAAATGGCATGTTAGAATAAACTGAAAATAATAAAATTCCATGAATTTAACACACCTTTTGCTATGTAAAAAAAAATTACATTGAGGACTGGAAATTGTATTAGAAGATATTTCATCCTGTATTATCCTTTATCACTGGTCAGAAATCCAGAATTTGCACTCATATAGCCTTTGAAATCTTTCTCATTCCATAGCTGATATATGTTCCACAACCCCTTCAATTACCCAGCCTAATATCACTTTAATTCTATATTCTTCTTAAAATAGCAGAGAATAGGGGTAAAACTCTGTTCTAAGCCTTACAGGTTCTGCTGGAGATATTGACAGCAGTAAATATCACACGCTAAAAGCATCCATTTTTTATCTTCAGTTAGACTTTAGTATCTTGTACAAGAGATTATAGGCAGGCGATTTCATCCTCACATTGTACAGTTAATCTAGATGAATGTTTTCCTGGAACTAGAAAGTCAGCTAAGCCTCTCATCTGTGTGTCAAAGATTTAGTCTCTACTAAATAGTGCCAAATATTTGAAATATTGAGCCCACGAACTTTCTTGGAAATCGAAATAAGAGGTAATGTGGTCACTGTGCAAGGGCTTTCCTGGCTAGAGTGCCAATCCAGTATAAGGAATGAGTCATGGTGTCCAATATTTTCTTAAATCTAAGTGGTTACAACAAGTGAGGAAAACATTTTCTGCAATAAGCCAGCTAATAATTATACCATGGCCCTACAGGCCATGTGGTTTGTGTGTGTCCCAGTGGTTCTGCTGCAGTTGGGCAAAGGCAGCTTTTGACAAATGAGCAAGCAGTCTGCATTCTACTACTTTAATTATGGACCCTGAAATGGGAGCTTCCTGTTGTTCACTTGACCTTTGAAATCAATTAAAATGCAAAATAATCTTAGCTTGTGCCCAGATCCAAACAGCCTCTTTATCGCAGATAACATATCAAAGAATTCCTTAAGATGTAAATGAAAACAATATTTTACTCTAAGAGTGACAATTGCATATTCTTTTGGGGGAGTTTTTTATATATTTTATTGAATATTTCCAAATTAGCCGATTGCTAACAAAGCTCTCAGCCACTCCAATGCGAATGATTTAAACAATTTGTGACACATAATGTGCATTACCTTATCTTTCCACTCATGCCATTTTATACAGTGAGTGTGTACTATTTTCATAATTATAAAAAGTTATCCAGTCCTTACACTAGAAGCAGTTTATTGTATTAGCTTCTTACGATGGATCTGAATAGAGCTTTACTGCTTCCAATTAGCAAATGGAGCTTCTGGGAAGGGGTCTTCCCTTAGGACAGAAGTGAAGCTAGACCAAGAGGTAGTCAACAGGACATCTTCTTGTGGTAGTGTCTGATGGCCAAAAGATTCCTGGGGTTCTGTCTCAGTTACTTTTTGTTCATTGCTGGGACAAAGAGCTGACACTCAAAATGAAGGAAGGAAAGGTTTATGTAGCCCATAGTTTGTGGAGGTTTCAGTTCATACTCTGCTAGCAGCAGCAGCAGAAAACAACGAAGAGTAGAGGAGCAACAGCTGTGGCAACCATCAAGCCTCTCGCTTCCAAATTCTGTGCTGGCACTTGGCATTCTACTGTGAAGATCGGAGCTTCTCCAGAGACTAGGACTTCTCCAAGGAAATGCGGCAGGCCAGGAGGCCATCACAAATTCTTCCTCAATTTATTTTTATACATTTTTTTTGCTGAGTCACTCTAGGGTGGCCCATCTGGCTCTAGGGTGGAACCAGTCACACCCCAGGGTGGAACGAATCACATCCCAGGGCAGGCCCTCCACATCCTGTAGAATGGGGCCCCCACAGCCCCGAAGGGGTAGAACACTTCCAATCCATCCAAGCTTCCTCAAGTTGACATAATATATAAACTACAACAGATTCCAAGATGTCACATTTGAAATTTTAATTTATTAAGTAAACATGAGTTCTGCCATTACAAAATACCAAGTGGACAGAGGTAACTGAATTCTCATCGAAAATTTCTGTGTCATGTTTCAACTACCCAATGCTGAGAGCAGTCCTTAAGGAACCCTGTTGCCTTATCCCAGCCATCAGTGTGTCAGATATTTTAGTAACATGAGCACAATCCCCAAATCTAGGTGCATCTGAGAAAAGCTAAGCACATAAGTGACAGCAATTAATTCAATACTGTCAGGTAGTGGGTACATATATTCGAAGTCAAATGAGATGTATGCTGCACTGGGTGCTTAAGCACATATATTTTCAAGTTTTTGCCGTGGAAATAAAACTTATGTGTCTGTGCTGCCAGTGTCCCTGGATTTTCTAACTTCTCAGAGGGGAATTTCACACTTACTTTCAATAACCAGCTTATTCATCTAATCCTTCTTTCCATCCTGGTCTTGCTGGGAAGGGGGCAGGGAGAACTGAAATAGATCTGTGTGGAAAATTTATCAGGAGCCTTAAAAATAACTGTTTCTTTCCATGTCAAGCTGTTTATTTCTACTTAGTTCGTCCTCTTTGGGGAAATAAATCTTTCAAAGATTTTTTCTTCTTTTGCTTTCCTTCTCCCTAAATGCATCCAGAAGTGGGGACTTGTGGAACTCCAAGACCAGCACCTTTATCTTCTGAGCCTACTGCTTTTATCATCTGAGTGACTGGACCATAATTCTGGCTACAGTACCAGCTCTTTGCTTGGTAAAACTGAAAATACCTATGTTCCAAAACCTGGTAGATTTTATCTTAAGGCTTCTGTATAGCCTCTCACCATGTGCCATCTCAGAATAAGTGCAGTTTCTGTTAATTTACTGCTCAGGATTGAGGATTGCTCCACCAGGGTGAAACACTCTAGGTTGGATTCTGAAAACTTCTGTCCAAGTCCTCTTTCACTTGAGGCTCCATCGTTCTCTTTGGGGGCGGGGGGGCTTCCTTGGGTTTTCTGTGTATCTACCTCTATCCTATAAGGGAGGCATTGATGCTGTGGTTATCCCTGGAATAGAAGGCTATATTTTCTCCTTTTTTTCATCCTAATGTTTCTTTATTTCCAGGAAATTTCTTTCTGCATTTCCCAAACAATAGGAGCTTCTTTCTATCAGATTTTAGTCCTGTGTGTTTCTGATCAAGAGAAGATCATGAACTTCTGAAGTCTAAGCATTCTACTTGTTCAACGGAACAAGAATTTTCTTGGATCAAAAGTGTTGCTAGCAAAGTGTCTGCAGGTCAGCTCTGAAGCCAAAGTGCTGTACTGCTTCCTTTGAGCTCTTGGTACTCACCCTCTAAAGAAATGGGCAGAAAGCTGTTCATCACATGGCAATTCCTCTGTGGACGTGTGCACCTTTGAAACATCATTTGATAACTTAAGGGACCTTTGGATGAACAATGTGACCTCTTTGCATTTATTGCGAATTATCTCAACAAATCAGTAAGAGAGTAGCTATCGCATAATAGAAGAGAGGATGCCAGAGAGGCAGCCATTGCCTCACTTGTTAGTGATGGCCCACCAGAGTAGCAGAGTAGCACCAAGGAGTCTCTCATCCTGGCATGATGTCTTCAGATTGCTATTCACATCGGTTCCAAGAAAAGTCTCTTACGTGGCACACTGAGCCCAAATTTCCTATTTCTTTTTAGCAATTTATAATGTTTGCATTAAGAAGTGTCAAGAGTATCTTTGCATTAATATCACATTAGAAAATGACTTGTAGAAAGGAGGTAACAGGGCTGAATAGAGACTTGTTCACAGCTGCTCAGAAAAAAAACTAAAACACAAATAATTGGATGAAAGACGGTGGACATACACCTTGAACCCAACATCAATCTTCCATAAGAAACTCATAGATCAAAACATAGACAAAAGACTTAACAAAATGGCCAGGTTGCCTGAATGCCACCAGATTGGATGACTGCCTGCCATACTTAGAATTTAAAAAAAAAAGAATAAGACGAAGTGATGTACTAAAATAATGTGGCTAATGCAGCCCATCAAGACAGACTTGGGATACATAGTCCCCTGTTTCTTCTGTCTTCCTCTGAACAGAAACCTCTACAGAACAGCAATAAATTCTGGTGCAATGAACTGTTTTGTGTTTTGTTTTGTTTTGTTGCAGCTTTGTGTTTCCTTCTCATTTCTTTTCCTGTCTTTTTTTCTTTTACTTATATTTTTGCTCTAGCACATTCATTTTCCTGCTGTCCTCAATTTACCTCTCTAAACTTAATCAGCTTCTCAACATTCAAAGTGAGTATTCTGTCACTAGTATGTGATCCATCGTGTCAACTTGAGAAGTTAAAATCTTAAATAAATAGGCTCAGCAATTCCACACCTTAGGCATGGATGCCCACCCTAGACTGACTCATTACTTAAAGGATATAAAAGGGAATTGAGGAAAGGTGCAACCTTTCGTTTCCTGGGAGAAGCCCTCGTTTTCACAGTCAACTTGGATGTAGTCTCCTGGCTTCTAGTTCACTTTCAGCCTCTGCCTTGGATCCTTCAGCCTTTTGGTATAGACTAGACCCACTGGCCTCCATCAGACTTCTATCTCTGACCCATCGGCTTCCTAATATGGATTTTCATGGAACACGGCAGTGAGCTCCACAACTTGAACTGAATCCTTCAGTTTCCAGTGTGCAGATACCCTCTGCACACTTCATTGTCCAACTCTGGAGCTGACAATCATAATTCAATCTTGTAATTTCTTATACATTTGTACATCTTGTGTTATATCTGTTCCCCTAGCAAAACCTGACTGATACACTAATTTTGGGGGTCAACTTCAGTAATCCCTTGATTACAACTTGATTCTTTCTCTTCTGTCCCATTGTCTAGTTTCCCAATGCTTGTGTGACTAGTACATTCTCCGCCTCTTCTGCTGAATTTCTGTTATGTCTGTTATGATGACCAAGTGGGATTCACTGCAAGAATCCAAGGATAGTTCAACTGATGCAAGTCAATTCTTGTATCAACAGAGCCAAAGACAAAAAAAAATTCATATAGTCATCTCTGCATAGATTTCTGCATAGATGCAGAAAGTAGTTACGACAAGTCCAACACTCATTCATAATAAAAATCCTGGAGAAAATTAGAATAGATCATCTGTACCTCTGTCTGATAAGGGCAGTCTATGACAAACCAATAGTCAGCATCCTTCTAAATGCACAAAAACTAAAAGCTTTCACTCTAAATTCAGGAACAAGAAGTAAATACTAAAATAGAAATACTAAATCTACTAGACGAGAACATAGTAACAAATGTGAATGACATAGGCGTAGATAGAATTCAGAAATAAAACTAAAGTTGCAGAAGAAATAATTAGACATCAAAGAAGCAATCACTGATATCCAATTTTATTAAAAATATTGTTTTTGTTTTTGTTTGTTTTGCACAGCAAAAGGTATCACCAACAAAGCGCAAAACAGCCCAGAGTTGATCATGTTTTTGTTAATTTTCTCTCAATTTCTATCCAGAAGATAGAAAGAATTACAAAAATCAGATCTCCCAAATTCAAATACACCGTCCAAATTGGGCATCTAAGTTAAATACACACTTCTCAGATGAAGAAATGCAAATAAATATGTGAAAAAATTTCAACACTATTGATCATTCAAGAAATGCAAATGAAAGCACACTAAGATTCCGTCGCACTTCAGAAAGAATGCCTATCAACAAGAAATCAATCAACAACAAATGCTGGAGCGTGTGGGAAAAATGGAACACCTCTTCCATGTTGGTGGGTGTGTACAAGCACTGTGGAAATTACTCACAAAACTAGGACTTTTAGGCCACAATTCACCCAGATATTTTCCTTCTGTGTAGATTCCCAGAGGAATTAAAAGCATCATACCACATTGATATACACGTAGCTATGGTAATTGGAGCACAATTTGCAATATCTAAATCTTAAAAACAAGCCTCATGTCCACCAAAGCAGGCATAGATTCAGAATGATGTGGTATTTTTTATAGAACGGCGTATTAGTCAGCCATAAAGAATAAACTTGAGACTTTTATAGGTAAATGGATGAAAGCTGAGGTTCTAAGTCTAAGTGAAATAAATCAGACTCACGTGTATAAGCTCTCTCTGTCGCCACTGTAGCCACTCCTCCTCCCTTGGCTCCTCTTGCTCTTTGCCACCGCCATGAACTAATGCTCTCTGCCCTGTGCCAGTCTGCCTTGGAGCTAGCTGAGTATGGACTAAAACCCCTAGGAATTGGCAGGTAAATAAACCTTCCCTTCCTTCAATTTGGGTGTTGGGTATTTGTCCCAGCAATGAGAGAAGAGTAACTAAGACACAGCTGTTAATTTTTTTGTTTTTCAAAACTGGGGATTGAACTCAGACCCTTGTCCTTGCCAGCCAGTGCTTATTCTCCTGTGCTATCTCCCCAGCCTCCACAACTGTTAACTGTTGATATTCAAGTAACCTCCTGTTGTCACTGAACTCACAGCAGACCCCAGCCATCTGCACAGCTGGTTCGACTGCATCTGAAGCAAGAGGTCAGCATGGAAGCATGTCCATTCGTGAGACAGTACCAGGCCACACAGAAGCTGGAAGGACAGATTTTGTAGCATGCTCGGTGAAGGCCAGAAAAGCACAGGTGTGAAGGAGCGCCATCATCCTGGAACCTCGCTCGGAGGCATTTAAAACTCAGTATCCATCCTGTAACAATATTTAAAGGAAAGGGGAAAAAATAAATAAATAAACAGAAAACACTTCTGAAATCCTTATGCCTGCTGTTTTCTCAGGAATGCTTTCAAAATTTGGCTTCGTCTCAGTCAAGTTCTATGCCCCCGAATTTCTTTATAGCAAATACAACCAACTGTGCATATGAAACCTGTCTTCCCTCTGGATTCCCCTAGTGCTCTGCCTCTCTGCTCCCAGCCTACCTTTGCAAAGCTGTTTCGTATCACTCAGTTCCTCCCCGAATTTCACCGTGAGAGGACAATTGAGAATTCTCATTTTCATTTTTTTAGTGCAGAAATTCTAGCTTTCTGTGTCAGGTGAACAACTGTTTGCTCTTCATATTCAAAGACAAGATGAGTTGTTTAATTTGTGGCAATATCATTCCAGGTGGGACAAAACCAAAGACCAGGGAACGTGACCAGTGCCTCCCCTTTAAGGCCTTAAGGGCTGATAGCAAGACAAACGCAAAGCCCACGTCCTCGGCATTTGCTGCCAAGGCTGGGGCTAGAGACCTAAGGTTGCTTGATCCTCTGTGTAGGCAAACAGAGAAACACTTTGCTCCCAAGCAGAGGTCATAATGGAGAAGAAATTACGAAATGAATCCACTTAGCATCAAGGTTTTATACATAACTATCTATTTGTAAAAGAGGAATGCATTTGAGGGGCAAAACTTGATCACGGGAACCTAAAGTCAGAAGAAATGGGTTTATTTACACACCTAGGGAGCACCAACGTTGGTGACCAACATACCAGGTCGGATATCTCAGCGCCATCTGTATTTTAATATATGTGTGATCATTTTCAGACTACAATGCTTGTTTAAAGGTTTTGTTTGTTTGTTTGTTTGTTTTTGTTTTTTGTTTTTTGTTTTTCGGGGCCGGGGCTCAAACTCACGACCTTGCACTTGTGCCTCAGAGCTATCTTCCCGGCCCCTTAACAGTTATTTTATGAGATTTTTTTTTTTTTTTAAAAAGTAATGAGGTTAGCTAAGTAAGTTTTTTTGTTCACATTTCGAATTGGGCACAGGATAAAGGTTATACTAAGGTTAAGCTTTTAAACAAGGACTCTTCTTGGTTAGCTCTTCTCTAAGTTGAGTAGAAAGGAAAGATTTATTCTGGGTACGTGTAATTTCTTTCTGTGCAATGATTCGTGGTGGCATGAGGGCTCTTAACTGTACCTCACAAAAGAATGATTTTCTTTGCTTTCGTTTCCTATTATATAATGCGCCTGCAGAATGAGTGACCAAAGTCTAGCAGTTCTGCTTACTGTCTGCTAAAATGCAGGTGGTTTGTTGGCATGGGACCCTGCCTTTTCATCCCGTGTGAATGAGTGTGGTGTGTGTGTATGTGTGCGTGTGTGTTAGAGGCAGAACTTTTTGCATTTGATCACACATGTATTTCAAAATCTAGTATGCCACATAGTATACTGACATGTCAAATTACTAGTGCTGGCACAGAGATGCATGAAGATATTTGAAATATTCTATATGGCCTACATTTGAAATGAGAAATAAAATGAAATATGATTCGCAAAAACTCACAGCGAAGACCAATGTGTTTAACACACAAACTTAAACTCTGAGCTTCTAGCAAACTCTGAGTTCTAGTTTCCCAAGTCCTCAGTTACAGAAAACTGGTTGTGAAGACTACGGCATGAACACACAGTATGCAGAGGTAAAGAGGTAGCTGCCGAGGAACCGACAGGGGCTAATGCTGACGGAACCTTGGGAGAAGTCCTTACACTGCACTACAGATAGTCGGATCGCTGCATGTGGTCAATTCAAAATGAGCTTACTTTACTAATTACACTGTGCTTTTATGTAGTCATTCCTGTAACGCATATTCAGGACAACCAGATTTTCCATACATTGATGGAAAATGTACGGCATTGTTAAAGTTATTTTTTTAAATTTTATTTGCATTTATTTTATAATTAATTTATTCCCGTGCCATAAGTTTTTATCTCTTCAGTTTCTTCTGGGATATCTTTTTCTTCTGTGCAACCTCCTCCTCTGGCTTAGGAACAACTTGTTCCTTTTCAGTAAGGATCATCTCAATATGGCAGAGGGAGCTCATGTATGGGTTAATCTGACCATGAGCTCTGTAAGTACGGCGGCGCATCTCGGGTGCTTTGTTCACCTGAATATGTTCAATAACCAGAGAATCTACATCTAAACCCTTAAGTTCAGCATTACTCTCTGCATTTTGAAGCATGTGCAGCAAAAATTCAGCACTCTTTTTGGGCCACCGACCCTGTGTCCAGCCCCACTGTTTGGCCTGGGCACACCTACCAACTCCACCGTTGTAACGTCGGAATGGCACACACTGCTTCTTTAATGTGACATCCTTCAGATACTTGGTGGCCTTTCGGATATGCATACCCTTGATGGCCTGGGCAGTTTCACATGTATTCTTAAAATGAATGCGAAGATTTGAGCCTCTTGATTTGAATGATTTTGTGGGGTTTTCTGGGTCGAGAGAGTAGCGAACCATTTTCACAGGACACCACAGGCCGCTTACAGGAAGAGGAAAAATTATTTTTTATTCTATTCTAAAATGGAGAATAAATTTCAAGTCTATTTAAAAAGAAATAGATAGGAGCTAGGGAGATAATTCAGTGGTTTAAGTCCCTGCCTACGATATACAAGGTCCTGAGTTTGATCCCTGGTACCGCAAAAAATTAATTAATTCATTAATTAATTAAGAAAAAGAAAAAGAAATAAAAAATAAAAATATAGCTGTATAGAAAATAATCAAAAAATAAGTAAAACTTAAAATGAATATTTCCACTGTAAAACACACCTTGAGGAAAATGTACTTTGGGTTTTTTTTGTGGGTTTTTTTTTTTTGTGTGTTTTTTTTTTGCCGGACTAGGGTTCTAACTGACAACCTTGCACTTGCCCAGCAGGCACTTGTGTTATAGAGCTATCACCCCAGCCCCTGTACTTTGAAAAAAAAAAAAAAAATATATATATATATATATATATATATATATATATACATATAATATTTCAGTTATCAAAATATATTTTATCAATGTCTAAGCACTGAAAATTGTCAAATAAATATGCATTTAATCAGGGTTCAATTATTTGTTAAGACTGAAATACAGAGCAATTTGGCTTAATTTTATGGAGAAAGCACTGTCTATTTCTCTTTTAATTATATTTACACACCAATTTACGGTAATAGGAAAAAAATAAAATATGCCCATTACAAATAGTTTTCCTAGGAATCTGGATCCTCTGACTGCATGACGACCATGGCTGAAGTACAGGTAGGTGATAGAATAAACGTCGGAGAAAGCATAATTTGAGAAGTCGGGGAAAGCAAGGTTCTGTTTTTACCCTAATTTTCTGAGCTCCCCGGCCTGACGCTCTGACTCTGTGAGCGTGAACGTGTTGGAGAGGGGTGTGACATGTGACAACAGGCTGTGACAGCAGGCTCCGGCCGGACGGGTCAGCGCACAGTCTTATATCCACCTGCAGGGCCACGCAGAAAACACAGCAATGATACAGAGAGACAATGCTGTTCGCCCTAAATGTTTAAAAGCAAAGTGAGCTAAGGAGGCCTCAGAAAACTACAGACGGGACTCCTCAGGTGGACTCTTGTAGGCAAAAAGAAAGTAAGAAGCGACTGCTGCTGCTTCTGATGCGGAAATGACAAAATCAGTCCCCTGCACTGCCCAGCGCGATACAGCCCACGCCTGTTAGATCCGTGGGTGCGGCTGTGCTCATGGCATCAGAAATGTTGATTCAGGAAGGAGCCAGCTGGGTATTGTGCAGGATGGCAGGGAACCGGAAGACTGGCTTCTGCCGTGGTTCTTCCGGCTTTGATTATGCTACAAAATGGTACCATTTATTTCACTCCCCCATTGTTACAGAAAAACCTGAGGTATCATGCAGAGAAACCAAACTAGAAATGATAACGGTTTTCAGTGGCTCAAGGAAAAAGGTGAAGTCTAAAGAAAGATTCCAAGAACACAGGTAGGCGGGCCGTGGTCGCACATGCCTGTAGTCCCAGTACTTGGGAGGCTGAGGCAGGCAGGAGGATTGGTGTGGGTTTGAGACCACATTGGGCTACAAAAAGTGAACTCAAGGCCAGCCTGCACTGCATCGCGAGACTCTGTCTCAAAAAGACAAAGACAAAAAGGGAAGAACACAGGCAATGGTGACACAAATAATTGAGGAAATTGGCGAGGAAGAGGACAAATGAAAGAAAAGGATAACTTCAGGTTTATATGTAGAATAGTTTGGATAACTGAGATGCCAATTTCTACTGGTCTTGTTGTTTCTAATCTTTCGGGTGTTTTTTGTTTTTTTTGTTTTTTTTTTTTTTTTTTTTTTTTGGTACAGGGTCTCTGGCTCTGCAGCACAGAGCACTGTATCAAGTACTGGGGATCAAGCCTGGGTCTTTGCACTTGCCCAGCGTGTTCTTAAACTGCCGACCTGTCTCCCCAACCCCTCTGCTGGTCTTTTGAAAGGAGCAGTGAATGCTTAATTCTTTTCTTTTTATTCTTATTACTTTCTCTTTGAATTTTTTTTATAACATCTTGCTATTTTTGGTTTTGTTGTTTCTTTAAACCAATTTTGTATGTGTGCATCTGGTGATCTGGACAAGTGATTTGAAGACAGCCCGATGCAACAGAGCAACCATTGTTGAATTCCTATTGCTTTGTTTAGTCAAATGTTGTGCCATTTCTAGTGCGGTTCTGTCTATCACTACTTTGTATTCTTAAAGCAAATGCTTCCCAAGGTGCCTGCTTATTATAATTTACTACTAATAGAGGAAATAGTTTAAAGAGAATCCACATGAAGAGCAGGTATCTGACACAGTTTTAAGATAAAATCCATCATGTTTATGCATTCTATGATTAATCACGAGCAGTGTCTTTTATATAAAAGTTCTGAGATTTATTAAAAGTGCTTCCTGGCTATCAAAAACGTTATTTTAAAATGATATTAATATGTGGACTTTCCAAGTAGATGTATGGAAAATAACTATGGAGGAAAGCATTCAGCATAAGGAAAGCCTTCTGTCCAAGGGAAGCTGTCCCTTGAACCCTAGTTCTCCTACGCCCACTCGGGTAACCACTGACAAAGCATGCGTCAAGGAGCTGCTGTGGGCCTGGAGCGACTTTTATGCATTTCAACAGGGCGATTTCTTGGCTTCCTAATGGAAGTGGATCTTATAGCTTTCAATATAATTGTCCCCCAAAGGTCATGTATTGATGACTTGGTCCCAAGATACAGCTGCTCTCGTAAGGAGGTAGAACAGTAGAATATACAAGCTGGGTTGCATCAACTTAAAAGGCCTGCTTTTGATGTTGTCCTTTACATTCCCAGAACACTAGCTTTAGAAGAAACTGATGTAAAAGATAAACTGTATGTCTGCAACTTTTTCTAGGAGTCCCTGTACATCTATAGTTATTTCAATATAAAATTCTAAATTAAAAAAGAGCCTTCCCAAACTTAAATGTTGAGTGATACTAACCCCGTAATGATTAAAGTGATCCAGACTCAAAGTTAATTGAGATCTTCTGATATGCTTGCTGTTGCTTATATCCAAATGTTTCAGAAGCAGTGTAAGTACAGATAATTGAGCCCTTAAAAATTTCAGAACTGCAGTTTTACCTGTCTGCTTATATCCCTGAGTTGAGAACCAAATTGAATTAAATATTTTCTGCAAATGGAGGAAAAAAGAGTTCTGTGATATTTAAGGAAGCAGAAATTGTTAAGAGCAAAATTTAGCTGCCTAATGGAAAACTGTTCTTGCCAATGAGTGTGCCACACGTTGAAGGAGACATATTAATCGTGTAGTATAGCACCATACTGACATGACCGACAAGACCTTAAATAGCTCTTAATACACCAGAAAGACATGCCACGTTCTCATCCCACTTGACTTAAGTAGGAGGTCCATCAGAATATGTCAGACACGGGGGAAGCCTAATCCAGAATGCCATCTGCTGTTAATGCCCTCATGATGAAAGAAAAATGTTTTGATCTTTGATTATCTAAAGCACAAGTTCCAGCTCAATTTTGGTAGAACACATACTTTTATGTGAGCTTCATGGCAGTCTGTCCTGTGTATGGTGAGTTCACCATTATGAAGCCTTGTAGTTTATATAAAAAGCATCAGGTTGATGACAAATCACAATGTGTGTGTGTGTGTGTGTGTGTGTGTGTGTGTGTGTCCCAAAGAAGCCATGAATCCTAATAAGAGTTTTGAAAATCTGACACTGTTTCAGCGAATATTTCATAGCTAATTATAATAGTCATAGCTCATTTCAGCAATTAACAGAGAAAAATAGTGTATTATTCTTTTTTAAAAAAAACAGCCTAGTAGTATTACTGAACACTGAAATCTATGCAGACAAAGGTGAAAAATGCCAATCATATCCACAGCTTCTAAAGCCAATGGAACGCATTCAGAGTAAATGTTTGAATTCATGAGTGAATCAAAAGTACTCCAGCTGAATTCACTGAAAGGCATATGTTAGGTGTTGGATATTTCTTTCCATGTTAATTGTTAAATTAATGTGATAATACATGCTCACAGTGTTGCTAACTTCTTGTTTGCCCGCCTTAAGTGACTATTTTATTAGCATTGATGATGAGCTGCTGTAAATACAGCACTCAAAGAGTGTTCCAGTAATTATATGCTGAACAATTTTATTAGATTTTCGCTGAAGGTGTTGGCAATGTACCATTGTTTGAAAGTGATATAATTTTTAGTTGACTTTAATGTGAGGACCCTATGACCTGGTTAATAAAACAAGCCAGTAGATAAATGGTTTTATTAGACACTAAATACCACAATAATGACTAGGACCTTTAGCTTGTGCATCAAAGACTAAATGCCCACTAAATCTTGATCCTCTCACTGCCTAGGTTTTACACTACCACTTTCAGAGGCCATCTAATGAAAATATTAAGCTAAATATTTATAGTGTCTTCATGAAGCATTGCAATAATTTTAATGTTTGTGATTCTTGAAAAGCAGTTGAGTGTCCCAAAGCCTAACTCCACAGTGATTTTGTTTCTGCTATTGTGCAGCTGAAATCTAAAATAAAATGCATGCAGATAATAAACCAATTGTTATGGTTTATGTCTAGTTGTCCCCCCAAAGCCTCATGGAGTCACTGGGCGGGAGCTAAGGCGGAGAGCCTGAATGTAATATAAAGAGACAGAGAGACAGACTTGAGCTGTTGCTGTTGCTCTGCTGCCGTGTTGGTTGGCTACCTCTGCCGCCATTTTGTTGCTGTTCTGCCGCCATGAACTGGATGCTCTCTGCTCTGTTCCACTCAGCCTTGGGCCAGCCAAATATGGACTGAAACCTCCACGAACTGTGAGCTAAATAAACCTTTCCTTCCTTCATTTTGAGTGTTGGGTATTTGTCCCAGCAACGAGCAAAAAGTAACTAATACACCAATACATCTATTTTAAAAGGCATAACAAGAGGCAGCTCTTTTCCAAAGCTGTATTCACTGGTGCCCCGACATACACACATACACAGACCCTGTGATGAGTACTTATATCACAGGTGTGAGAGGCTGGGCTTCACCATGCATCGAGGCTGTCTGCAGAGCTCCAGCTATTATTAGCGGAAGCCATTACTGTAGCCATATCACGATTCTTCTTCTGCTAGCTGCTGCCCACCTCTTCCACGTCTGACAGGTTTTGATTGTGAGGTTCCTCCCCAATAAGCTCACTAGACACAAGTCTATTGCAGAGGCTGTTTCCAAGAGTATCACCTTACATACCTAGTACAGCTTTAAGTAATAATTCAGAAACTGGTTGCACTATCAAATGCTATTTTCAATTCTGTTTCTGAAACAAAGCTGTCTTAGATATAAGAACAAGATGAGCCAGGGACTTTTCTAGACTCTTTAGTTATTTGAATGACACCTATTTTTCCCCTATGGCAACATGAAATCAGTTTCATAAAAGAGACGGAAAATTGTAGACATCAAGTAGAAAGCTGTATAATTTCCATCAAACCCTTGAAGGCTTTGTGTTATAGTTTGTATCTGAAACATTATCTTTGGGGTATCTAAGAAGATTCTGTGCAAGTGAATATTAGTGCTTACATTATGAAAAACATGAATCGAAGAAGGTACATAAATTTTTAAATACACATTTTCAAGTACACGCTCCTTATATAATTTCAAAAGATGTGATAGGTTAAAAAGATAGAATCAATCATTCTATTTGTTTTAAGTGAAAACAATAAATCTTATTTTTGATTTGAATAGGTCAATGTATTTTATCTGGCTCAATCATCATTGAATTCAAGTAGTTTAAATTGACATGATAAATCTATAAAAGAAAGTCTCACATTTATGATCTTTCTGGTCAGATAAAGGATTTTAAGCAATTTTTGCCTGGGAAAAGTTTTGAAGCTATATTTAACATAGTTATGTAATATATTAAATGTTTGAAAATTTAATCTGAACCAAAAAAAGAAAAGTTCATCTGAGTTAAATGGGTTCAACTTTTCCAAGTATGATTAATCAGCAATGATTATATCATCTAAAGTACGTTATATGATAACTGGACTTCAGTTATGTAGCACTAGAAATATTTTCCCTCTTTGAAAGAAAATAATCTGTTTTGGAGGAAAATATGCAGATAAATCAAAAATCAAACATGTGTAAGTAATTTAAAAGCTATTTATTCAACTAATATGAATCATAACATATGAGAGAAGTGATGAAAATTTTAAGACAATGGACAAAGGAAATTTTCCAATATGCTTCTGAGTCTAAAAAGTTTACAGTGACAGTGATATTTGCCCTAAATTTTTAGGGTTAGAAATTTGAGAGTTTGTAAGGAAGAAGTGAGTATGGTCACTGTGTCCTCGCAAGGGAATCCAGTGAATATGTATCTAGAAAATAGAGTTCTGTCAGCCCGCAATAGAAAAAGATAAAACCAACGAAAGAAGGCTACAGCCTGTTTTGGTAAATGCTATTATTTACAGCTCTCTCACTTGGAATTGCTCTCATATAGAAGGTAACGTTACCAAGAAAAACTTAAAAGCATCCTCCTTACATTTCTCTCATTGCTCAGCAATGAGTGGAGCAAACTCTTACTGAACTCACAGTGTGTGGAGATTTCAGTCGCTACTGAGTTGGCTCCAAGGCAGGGTGGCAGGGCAAAAGGGCAACAGTTCATGTCAGTGTAAGATGCCAAAAGCAATGAGACCATAAAATGGGAAGAAGCAAGCCTCTCTCCCTCTCTCGTGTTGTATGCAGGCTACCTGCCCTAGGGAAGGTGCAGCATTCACACCACCGATCTTGAGGGTAGTAAGTGAAGAAGTGTGCATCAAGCTCCTGCTTGTGTGAAGCAGATGCTTCGCTGCATTCTTGTTATGGTTTATGTCTAGTTGTCCCCCCAAAGCCTCATGGAGTCACTGGGCAGGGACTTCTAGAGTTTGAGACTTGATCCATGATCCCTGGGATTATAGGTTTTAGTGCTGATGGGATTATGGGTGGTAGTACTTCTGGGGTTATGGGTGTAGCCTAGGGTGGGAGCTAAGGCGGAGAGCCTGAATGTAATATAGAGTCAGAGAGACAGACTTTGGGCTGTTGCTGTTTCTCTGCTGCCGTGTTTGGCACCTCTGCCACCATTTTGTTGCTGCTCCGCTGCCATGAACTGGATACTCTCTGCCCTGTTCCACTCAGCCTTGGGCCAGCTGAATATGGACTGAAACCTCCACAAACTGTGAGCTAAATAAACCTTTCCTTCCTTCATTTTGAGTGTCGGGTATTTGTCCCAGCAACGAGCAAAAAGTGACTAAGACAATTCTTTATTCACTGTTACCAATGCCTGGACACTTAACTGCTCTGTAAAGTTCTCCAAGAGGAATTTGGATGAAAGGATGCTTTTACCTTGGTATTACCTTGGTGGGAGGCAAGAGTCAGGCGCTTTTGCATTCACCATCTTTCTGACCTGTGTGCTTTCATATTAGAGACCTGTGTTAAATGCCTCTTAGTCCCCAGAAACTTATTTTGCATAAGTTCTTCTTTCCAATTGAACATGAAACATCAAGACATATTCAAGGGCTCACAGTTATCAGAACGATGGATTTCACATTGTCTCTGTGGTGTAAGAAACTCAAAGAGTAAATAAGACCGAAGTGGTACAGTAGATTTTTGGAAATGGGAAGAAACGGTTCAAAAGGGAAATAGAATCTGCAATGGAAGAAAGGAGTACAGAACAAAGCGATAGCTATAGATGTAAATATAGTTATAGATATAATAGCTAACATATTGTATTACAATTTTTATTTTTTTCATTGGGAGGAACGGTTAGTGCTTATATCGATTTTGTGTGACTGTATCTGGTAATCGGAGCAACTACATTGAAGACAATATTATGCAATGTAATAACCATTATTAATTTTATATCACCTTCTTTTGAAATTCTGTGTCATTCAAATTGCTCTCTGTTATGTTTAAAATAAATTGACTCAAAAGAATCTCATCCTTGGCTCTAAGGGCACTACCATGGTCATTACGTAGGCTTATCATGCTTGTTTGCCTACAAAGGCAGCAACCTTGAAGTTAAATAAAGCTTCTGACAACAGAGTTGAAATAGCCTCATTCCTCTAAGGGTTTTGATATTATTCAGTCCTTACTCTTCACTGAAAATACCCAGACAGAATCCTTATTAAATTCTTGTCCTTTCAGCCACGCATAGCCTCTCTCTGGTTCAATATGCTGAGTTCTACATCCTCTCTTCTTCCCTCAAGAGAAGTAACCAATTAAGGAAGTTTTTCTTGCCTTACACTGCCTTTGGATGTCGTTTAGATAACTCAGATTTTCAAACTCAATTCATTATACATTTCGAAAATTTTGCAAAGAAGTTGTTTATCATTTTTAGGCTAATGTTTCATGGAATATCATTTCTACCCCTTGACTTATAGCGTATGAATTTATTTTTTGATTACGTGTGTTTTTTGTACGCAAGAAACCATTGGATTTGATTCTTCATCTACTAAGCTATTCTGTGTCTTTGGATTAGTGAATTGAGACAATTCACACTTTTAGATGTTGACTAATTCGTGTCAATGTATTATTTTCATGATACTGTCTTCCTTTCCTTTCTACAAGTTTCAAAGTCTTTCTTACTTTTCTGATCTGAAGATCTATCTTGGGAACATTGCTGGTGCAAAATTACTGACACTCACACGGCAAAAGAGAAGTTAATTGTGGCTCATGATTTATCGCCATGTTTGTTCATAATCAGCATGTCAAGAAGACATGGTATCAGTGAGAAGCAGGTGGAGATCAAGGGGAACAAGGGAATAGATCCTTCCAGGCCATGCTCAGGACCCACCTCCTCCTGCTAGGCTTTACCTCCCAGATCACATTAAGCTATGAACTGTTGGGTCAAATACATACATTGCAACAAAATTCTAGCAATACATACTTAGTGTTCATGTTTCTAAGTTAAAATATCATTGCACAACTTTCTAGAGTTCCACTCTAAACAGATCCAAATTTAAAAATGTCTGAGAGGGTCCTAAAATATGTAGTGTCAAGAGCACTAGACCAAAGAATAATCTGTTGATATGAATGGCTTTGATTCAAAGCATCGAGAACTCAGATACCTCTGGCTGCCACATAAATATTTGACTCTTTTATATCTTTGCATGACAATTTTTAAATTTTTCTATTAATTTAAATATGCTGGTGATAAATAGTACTATTCATGCTATCACATTATTTCACACTGAACATAACAAAGAGGTCCAAGGCTGTAACTCAGTGGCACAGTGGCTGTGTATCGAGCGTGAGGCCCTGAGCTCTATTCCCAGTACCAAAAAGAAAACAAAGAAACAATAACCAAAGAAAATAAGAGATAATAAGGGTATCAGTTTTAAAGTAATATCAAATTTCTCTTCTTCCCAAGCTTCAATGTGAGATCTGAACTATTGTCTTTCTAGACTCTGATGGAAAGGGTCTTGTTTCATGTCAAGTACTGAAGTTCTTCTGAGAGTTACCCTATCAGTACTTTTAATAAACATAATTTTCTGGGATATGTTCAGAGTTATGAGGGCTTCGATATGCCTATTTACTCAATAAAATTTATGAAAAAGGAAAGACGCAATAAGCGCTTACATTAGTAATCAACAACCATGAGAAACTGCCATCCAAATGAGTTGCATAGATGTGCGCTCCTAAATAAATATGAAAGTGATTAAAAGATAAGACATGGCCTTCCTACTGACCAAGCTCAGGGACTTTGGAACAAGCAGAACGAGTGAAGCATTCCACCATCATGTTCATGTGGAACACAGGCTTGGTGTACCATTCTCGCTAAACCCAACATGACCTACATCTGGCTGGATCCTAAAATATGTGGTGTCAAGAGCACTAGACCAAAGAATAACCTGTCAACAGAATGGCTTTGACCCAAAGGATTTAGAACTGAGATACATCTGACTGCTGCATAAATAGTTGACTCTTTTATATGCTTTGCATGACAATTTTCAATTTTTTCTATTAATTTAAATACTCTGGTGATACACAGTATTATTCATTTTATTGTGTTACTTCACATTAAACATAACAAAGAGGTCCAAGGATATAGTTCAGTGACATGGACTTCGTAGCTTGTACATTTCCAGTCAAACTTTCACACACAGAGATCACAGTAGAACATTCCCAATCATAGTGAATACACTTATAGATGTCTCATGTCCATTTATCTCTGCAATGACTTGGACTCTACAATAGTCCAAAAAGGACAACATTATTCACTAATAAAAAGAAATGAGTAGCAAGTTGTCTCAGTTACTTTTTTTTTTTTTTTTTTGGCTTTTTGAGACAGGGTCTCACTGTGCAGTTCAGGCTGGCTTTGAGCTCACTTTTGTAGCCCAGGCTGGTCTCGAACTCGCAGCAATCCTCCTGCCTCAGCCTCCCAAGTGCTGGGATTACAGGCGTGAGCCACCACGCCCGACTCAGTTACTTTTTTTCTGTTGCTGGGACAAGATACCTGACACTCATAATTAAGGAAGGAAAGATTTGTTTAGCTCACAGCTAGTGGTGGCTTCAGTCCATACTCAGCTGGCTCCAAGGGAGAGAGCAACCATTATGGTGGCAAAAAACAGCAAAGAGCAAAGGGAGGTGCAGCTACTGCAGCTACTAGCCTGCCTCTCTTTGCTCCTTACATTGCAACACAGACTCTCTGCTCCAGGGTGAGTGTAGCGCGCACACCCATAATCCTAGCATTGGATCATGAATTAATCTCAACCTCTAGAAGCTACCTCATGATTGAATGAGGTTTTGCGGGGACAACATGATACGAGCCATGACAGAAATGATAAAACGACAGCGGAGAATCGTTAATTTATGTTACTAGGTATACGTGGTTTGAGGGTAAAGAGAGAAGACTCAGAAAATGTCTCATAAATGTGTGAGATCACTCAACAACATGAAACCCATAAAACCACTTACACAAAACAGTCTCACTGTGACTCGTGATATACAATGCAGGTAGATCCTGTTTTTAAAATTCTGTTTACATTGCTTTAAATATATTGAATGCATAAAATTCGATTTCGGACCTAGTTGACTTCTTGAGCTATAGTCTAAACTTTCAGTAAAGAAATAAACATGAAGTGGCCAAAATACAAAACAAGAAATAAGCTAGTAAATTTTGCAAAGTTCTTCATCTACCAAAGTGTAAAATTTACTTTGATTACCAAAACTACTAACTGGGACTATATTGAAACTGAATAACCCAAGTCAGTCTAGTAACTCTTATATTTCATTGGGTCTTAAGTCTCATTCATATAACTAAGTCAGTTATATCACTACAGTGCCTTACTCTAGTTAACAAATCCATCATTCCTTCACATTTTATTGTTCTTTACCCCCCAAAAAGAAAGCATCTTAAGTTTCCACTCTTCTGAAGATTCTCCTGTACATGTACATTCACAGAACTTTTGCTGTTCTCTGTGCATCGGGACTTATTAGCTGGAACCCTAGATTTAGCAAAGAACGCTCATGAGAACAAAGAGTGTAGAAATCGGAAGTCAACTTCTCACTGCTCGGATGCATGTCTGGAGAACTGAAGTTCCATTTTCTGTCTCAGTTTTAGAGTTTCAGATCCATGGTGTATCGGTCCCATAGCAGGATCTCATGGAAGGTGAACGTTGTGGAGCTCAGGGAAGGTGGGGGAAAGAGAGAGAATGGGCAGGGCTGGGATGGATGGAGGGAGAGAGAGACAGAGACAGAGTGACAGAGAGAACTTAATATCTCCCTCAAGGGCACACACTGCAGGCCTCACTTCCGCACCCTGGGCACACATCCTAAAGGCCTCATCACCTAGCTGTGGCACCTGAAGCACAGGACCAGTCCTTCACCCCATGGGCCTTTGGAGGTCATGTTCCCTACTGGCAAGCAGTACTCCTTCCTGCTCTCTACCTACCCAGGTAGACTAACAGTTACTTAGGACTCGGCCTTTGGAGTGGGATTACTTTGCCTGTGAATTAAAATGTATCAATTTTCTAATATACAAAGACTATGTAAGGGGGTCAGTATTCCCCATATTCTTATTTTTCTTCTCTTTATTATCTTTTGCAATAATAGTTCCAAAGTGGGTTCTATATTTCATAATCCCTATGTCCCTGTGCAATATCATGCTTTAATCTAGTGGAGCACAGTCTCTTTAACTCAGCTCTTGGAATATGTAAATCCAGTTACAGAAAACTTTAGTAGATGCTCAAAATTACTGATCTAATTAATAGGGAATTTTACTGAATATGGCTAAACTAGGTAAATATATTTCAGGGCCCAGAAATCTTGTTAAAGATATTTATTCTAAGCTGGGCGTGGTGGCGCACGCCTGTAATCCCAGCACTCAGGAGGCTGAGGCAGGAGGATCAGTGCGAGTTCGAGACCAACCTGGGCTACAAAAGTGAGCTCAAGGCCAGCCT